>MOWL01000094.1:0-249856 GCA_002110485.1 Emergomyces orientalis
AGAGGTAATATCGAAACACATGAATTTGCTATGTGAGTATACCCCGCCCCAGGCGCCGCTTTGGGAGCCTCGATCAGATATCAACTTGAGCCAGTTAATATATGTTAACGACTTGAGCCAAAGCTAGTTGCACACTATAGTACTTAACATTTTGTTCTCGCTCGTACAATAACTGAGTCATATTGACCACAGCCGCAGCGACTATCACGGTATTTTCACAATGAATTACATCTCATCTGCCGAACGCTGCTCCACCGCTCTCGTAAATTGATCGATCGATTGGCCGCTCAGTCCCATTGTAATCAATCTTATCACCTTTAGAGATAACTCCGCTCCTCTGGCTCAACCCAATCCGGCCTTCTCAATCTAAAATATGGGGCAAGGTAGGGGACACACTGCAACAGCCGAGACGAGATATGGCTACCTAAACAGTGATACCACCCCCTTAGGCCCATGTTCACCCCCAACACAACACATCCGATATAATCTATATAATTCCATCCCTCCCCAACCCAATCACACCGGGTAGGGCAGATGCCATCAAACTTGCGACAAAAGATTTACCGCCAATACCCCCCGTCCCCTCAGCGCGATGACTACAAGCTAGACAAATTTTTGGTTATTTTTTTGTCCACAATCAGGAAAAAAAAAAAAAAAAAAAAAAAAAAAAAGGCAAAATCAACAAAAACCGAACAAACGGCGTCTTTCAGCATGCGTTGGATCTTATCTTATGAATCATTTAGTCCGCGCATCTAGCCTGGGCAGATCTCAAGAGATAGGGGGGGAAAGTTTTTAAAAGAGGTATATATATATATATATTTTTTTTTTATCAGCCAAGGAAACCACGGTGATGGTATGATGATTATGGGGGTTCATTTTTATATGGCTTCGTTATTTGATTTCAACGATATTAAGCTACGCTGGTTACTTGTGGAAGGGAAAGAGAATGAAAAAAATATATAAAATTGGAATGATAAAATTGAAAAAGGCCTGAGGGAAAAAAAGGGTAAAGGGTGGGAAAATGACCAATGGTTAGGGGGGTTTTTAATTATGATATGGATCTATCTAACTATGTATGCATGCTTGCGCATCCTTTTGTTCCGGGGTATATCATTGATATGAAAAATATTATAATATGGTAAACGGGAAACGGGAAACGAATATATGTATATATATGTATATGAACAAAAGGAGAGAGAATCTAATATATCTTTATAATTATAAACACAAACAGGGGAAGACAAAATGAGTATTTGAGGAAGCAAATGAATATTAGAAAGTAAAACATATCTCTCACGCACAGAGAGAATATACATTCCAAAAGATTAGAGCTCATTTTATATAATACCATCTCTATAGATAAAAAAATTTATAATTAAAAAAAGAACAGAGAGAAGAAGCAAAGACAAAAAAAAAACATTCAAGAAAAAAAAAAAAAAAAAAAAAAAAAACCCTCAAACACGGAGAAGAAATAGTAAAGCCTCTCTATAAATGTCCCATTCTCACAACCATCACATCCTCCCCCTCCCCCTTTCCCTCTCCCCCTTCCCCTTCCCCTCCCGATCAACCTCCCTCATCTCCTCCAACATCACCTCATTAAACTCCTCCCACCCATCCAAATACAAATGATGTCCCGCATTTTTAATAATAACCACCTTGGCAGACCCCTTATCCGCCGCCCGCTCCTCAGGGCTGGCATTGCGCAGAACGCGCGCTGTTTCTTCTTCGATGCGCGCTTGGGCGGCATAGCCACCTGATACATCCATCCAATCGTGTTCGCCGTACATGAGGACGATGGGGATGCCGGGTTCGCGGGTCAGGGGCGGTGAGGAGGTGGGTGTGGATGTAGACGACGATATGGATGCAGAGGAGGATTGTGGTGGTTGTGTTGTGGATGCGGATACGTCCGTTGTTGAATTAATCGAAGTTCCCGTGGGAGCAGTATTAGTAGTAGCAGTAGTAGAAGAAGGGGTGTCATTGCGATTTTTTCTAGGACATCGCTTTTGCGTTTGTGCCTGTGCTTGTGCTTGTGCTTGTGCAGCAGCTACATCGACATCGACATCGGTGTCATCCGGCCTGAGCACCTGTCTCCCGACGGCATGAATGCGTTTAATCAGCGGATTCCGTGCAAAGGCGCCGGGCGCTAGGATATATGCTAGAGCGTATTCGCCGCTGCCGCGCATGCGGAAGAGGGAGTATGCATAGTCGTGGAGCGCCTGGGCTTCGGCAGGTGGTAGGTGTGAGAAGCGGCGTGATGTCCAGCCAGACACGAGGCGGGGTCCGAGAGGGCCGGACCAACGCACCAGGCTGAAGGGGGAGACGTTGGCGTCCCAGAGATATTTCAGCCATTTGGGTAGCGGGCGGCGGGGTGTGTTTGAGGAGCCGTCGTTGCTTGCGCTGGAATCGCCGTTGGTCTTCTTCGCGTTTAGAAAGTTGTTGTTATCTGATGCGGGATTGGTGGTGTCGTTTTGGTCCTGGGTGAATTCGTTGCTCATGGTGGACTCGGAGGGTTCGGGCATCTCAGCGCTAACGGCAAAGGGGTCCTCGGGGATTCCGACGGGGGAGGCAAGGATGAGTTTGTTGAGGCGCCCGGGGTATTTAAGGGCGTATGCGACGGCCATATATCCGCCCAGACTATGGCCGAGTAGAGTGAACCGTTCGAGTTTACGCTTGATTCGCCACTCTTCTAATGCATCGATGAACCAGTCCTCGGCTTCGCCAATGGCCCTTTGACGTTGTTTTGAGTGAATTTTAAATGGTGGCCGTGTACTTCGGCCCATTCCCAGCATGTCGAGGGCATACAATTGCCAGCCCCTGGCGCGGCTGAGGGCTTCAAAATTTTTGTAGAAGAAACCTAGGCCGGCACCGTATCCGTGAAGGATCACCAAGTTCTGTTCAGTCTTCTCGCCGACGCGCTCGATGGAAAATTCATTCAGGGCGCGGTTATTCCCGTTCAGTTCGACCATGGTGGACCGCCATATGCGGGGGCCATGGGGGTCATCGATGGATTTGGCGGAGACCTGGAATGCCTGGCTTGGGTCTGCCGCGGTGAGAGAGTCTGTAGTTTCATCTTGGGTCACAGCGTCCTTCCCGGTTTGTTTATGGGTGGGAGGGTGTTGTAGATATGGGATGAACGAGAGGACTTTGTGTTCAGCAGCAGCAGCGGGGATGCTTGCCCACTATATATATTTAAATCATCAGTACCAGCAAAAAGAAGCACACGAACAGAAAGGAGCGTTTGCATACCCATTGACTGAATCCTTCCTTATAACCCAAGGGGAAAAGCGGACCGGTAATTCTTTCAGGCAATTTACCCCGCGGCTCTTCTGGTTTCTGATAGGTGTCACTCAAATCCTCGGAAGACCCCGAGATGGTGGAAGCTGTAGTGGTAGTAGCCATAACTGGATGGAAGTGGAGGGAAGAAGAAGAAGAAGAAGAAGAAGGCGACGACGAAGAAGAGGAAGAAGATAAAGAGGAGGGGGGGGTGGGGGAGGGCTGGGAGTCGGACGGCGAGGGAGCTAAAGAAGACTCGAAATAGGCCTGGAAAGGCAGAGGTGGGATATTTAGCTGCGGCGAGAGCAGAGAGCTGGCATGAACGTGAGAATGGGAATGCGCCAACGAGAAGGCGGAGGTATGGTCAATTGCAGGCCTGAGTCGGGCCAGGAGCATGAGGGGAGTGGCGGAGAGACGAATTGAAGAATACACTTTGAAGGGATGCGGTTGAGTGACAGAGAGAGCCTGCCACTCCGAAATGACAAGAGCATGGAACCAGAGGGGGAAAAGGGGGGGGGGTTGTTATATGTAAATATTTTTATGGAGTATATAAAGCTGTGGCGTGGCTGCAAGTTTTTTGAACCCGCGGAGTGTTTGAAGGGGCTCTGGAAGGGGTTAAGGCGGAGTTTGCGAAGAAAAGGCCGATACCGACGAGGGCGAAGGCAGCAGGATTAACGACGAAGCAACTAGTAGTTAAACTCGGGCCTGAGGGCGAAGAGTTAGGCCGATCCAACAGACACACGCACGCCAGAGGGATCTGTGCAGAGACTAACTAACCTGGAGAATGAGTATTGTAGTCGGAGGAGTCGGAGCATATAAATAATGCAGGTTATGTTTTTGAATGGTACAATAAGTTGCTATAAGTTACTTTAAATGTGATAGACAGAAAACACCCTCGGAGTTAGTAATTCAAAAGAGGAGTGGATAACATCAGCCCGCGTATTTAACTAAGTTATTTAGTTAACTTATTTAAACTTATGAGTTACAGCCCGCAAACAAACAAACTGTTTTTTTCTCATTGATTGAAGATTATTTTCAGAATGTAACCTACGTAGTTTGAATGGGGGTTAAGTTAAAATGTTTTGAATGTATTGCATTTCAACAAAAAAAAACCCCCCAGAAAAGTAACTGAAAACTGAGGTTTTGGCTTTCTCAGTGTGAGTTCCTTTTGTATTTTTGAATATATATCTATTTTATTGTACTGTACAGTACATATCCATACATGCTGCTTGATTAGCTTAAAACCTATCATTCTGGAGTAGTTTATATGGGTGATATTTGCGTAAAGATATGTTGATTATTATAGATTATTCTCTTTTTTTTATTATTATTATTCTACTACTATTATTATATTGCCTATATTTATGTAGAATATTCACTTGTTGTAGCTCTCTATATCTTTTTAATTATCTCTGCTACTGTTAAATATTTATTAATGCATGTCATGTGTGTCTGTCTCAACTTCTTCAATTCCTGAAATTTTCCTACACACACAACTTCACAGCACAACTGCAACAAAACCACCACCACCACCCCCCCCCCCCCCCAATGTCGCCAACACCATTGTTCCTCTACACTCAATTCTCACCCCATACCATCCACTATATCCGTTATTAAATCGCCGTATATATCTACTAGCTATGCGTCCCCCTTCTCCCACATAGCCACCCAGCCATGTCATCCCACCTCAACCAAGTCATCAAGGGCGCTCCAAACACCGCAATCGCCCCTCCCCCCCGCACCTCCAGAACCCCTTCTCCGCCCCTCGAACCCCGATATCACTCTCCTCAAGTCTTATCGCCCCAAGGAGATATCCCCTCCCTTCCCACCGCCACCCCAGACCCCCTCTCCACCCTCCCTTCCTCCCCGCCCCAAATCTACCTGAACCTACTAATCCTCGAAACCTCCCTCCGCTCCCAATACCTCGCCCTCCGCGCCCGCAGGCGGCAAAATACCTTTTTCCTCCTCCTCCTAGCCCTCTGGATCGCCTACTTCTCCTACGCGCTCTTCCTGCGGCCGCGCGAAGATGGTCGCGGTGTGGGTGGCTCCGTCTACTGGGTGGTTGAGATGGGTGAGAAAATGGCCCTGATGGGCGGTGTCGTGACTGGTGTATTGATATGGGGAACAGGACAGTGGGAACGGGGCGTGCGCTGGCCGAGGCGCTGGCTGGGTGTTGCGAATCGGGGACTGAGAGGGATGAATACGAAGATCGTGGTGTTGAGGGGTCCCTGGTGGAAGGAGGTGTGGTCGTATCTGGGCTTTGTGTTTCCGTTCCCGTATGAGGTGTTTTTCCCGTCTTCGACGACTTCGTCGTTTCATTACGTTGAGTCTACAGCGGGTTCTAGTGGTGAGAAGGCGCGAAAGTCCCGCCTCTACGACGACGAGAGCCTCTCACACAGCGACACTACCGCGCCAGGCACAACCATGGTGGAAGAAGACATAGCGCCAGGCGGTGACCACATCAAGCTCCTTCTGCTCCCAAAATCTTTCTCCCCCGCCTTCCGTGAGAACTGGGATGAATACCGCACTGATTACTGGGAGAAGGAGAATGAGAGGCGCGCCGTGCTGCGGCGGAAATTGAAGGAGCAGCGGCGCGAGCATGCGAAGCTGGCCGGTGGGTGGCTCTGGTGGACGCGGTTCTTGTGGGGGGTGAAATCGCTGCCTAAGCCGATATTATCGACTTCGACGGGCAAGAGGCCGACCACCCCCTCCGCCGGCAGCAGCAGTGGTGGCCATCCTGGCCATTCTCATTCTCATTCACACCATCACATCACACATCACAAAGACCCATCTACAACATCTACATCTATGAAACGCCGCTCAACGCCCCAGCAGCAAGACCGGGATTCCATGACGCACTCCCGTACCTCCTCCCGCAGCACGACACCGAACCCCCTCTCGGATGCCGATGATAATCCTCCCAGTAATAATAATAATAATAATAATGATAATAATAATAGCCAAAATGATCGCCAACGGACGCGTAGAGGTAGTTCTGCGACATCAACCTCGGGCAATGAGCGGAAGCGGAGGAATAAGTCGGCTTCGTCTTTATCTAGTGGTGGTGGTGGTGGTGGGAGTGGTGGCGGGAGAGCACCCTCGCCATTAACGAGGATTGAACCTAAAGGGACGGGTATAGATAGGTGATCGATGGGCTTTTTTTTGGGTTGGGATTATGTTTGGTGTATCGGGATACGTTTTGTGTTTTTCTCTCTTCAATATCATTTTGAGTTTGTTATTTTCAAGGGGTAGGAAAGGGGGAAAGGGGGAGTTTTTTTCGCTGCGGGTGATTTATGGATTATCATTCCTGTTGCTCCTTGCTCAACTTAGCATTGCTGTTGTGAGATTGCAAAATTATTTTATTCCTTTTATAAATTATTTTATTTTATTTCTTACCTTTCGCCGCCCATAAACGCGTGAACAGGCGGGGACTGTAGACAGGTGGTTGGGAAGCTCACAAAGGGGATAACGCCGCTTCCCTTGGCCAGATTTTTTCCCCTTCCCGTTGCATGATGATCTGGCATGCCGTTATATGCTGTTATTTCTAATATTAAATCAACAAAAAAAGGGAGGAGAATAAAAATGGGAGTACATTAAAACCCAGCCAAAAACATTCCAATGCAGAGAAGACTTCTTTCTGGAGACCGAAATTACATTCATGAGTAGAAGAAAAGGAAAATGAAAAGAAAAGTTTCCCCGCACCAACAAAGACCACCCTGAGTAAGAAGCGCCCGTATAATAATCATTAATAAAGCAAAGGGGGAGTGAGTTATTGTGAAAGGAATTCCGGGCTATCTATCCCATCCCACGCAACGTGAATACAATCCAGCGAAACAAAACATGAAAAACTCTCAGATGCGATAAACGGTTTCATCACCGAGATACCTGTTACAACAAAAAGTCACGGTTAGTCTGACATATCCCAATCGAGCTAGAAAAAGAACGAAAAGTAACGGGGGCCATGGCGGGGACATACATAATCTCATTCTTCTCATTCATAACACCCAATGCCTGTACCGCCTCAGGGGCCGCAAACACCCTCCCGCCCGCAGCACCAATAGACGCATTCACTGCCTCGATCACGTTCTGCACACCAGCCGAATCCCCTTCAAACAGCTCAGACCTCATGAGCGGGCCGAGCGCCTGTCGGAACGTCGCCAGCCGCGCTGACGGCAATGGCGGCAACGATCCCGCTGCTGCAACGGCCGCTGCAACGGCATTTGCCTGCGGCTGTGACTGGCTCTCATTATCGTCTGTCTGCGAACGTAGGAGTTGCGACGCGGGCTGTGACGAGGCGAAGGACATTTGTGACTCGGATTGCGTCGTACCTAATTGGCTGCGGGTTTGGCGGGAAGATGCCTGGGTACGGCGTGAGCGGGGACTGGCATCGTATAAACCGTCGAAGTCTTCATCGTCGTCGTCACCTTGGTTGTTGGTTCCATTTCGCGGGGCGGTACTGCTACCCCTGAGGCCTGGGCGGCGACTTGAGTGTGCAGCAGCGGGTGTTTGTTGTGATTCCTCTGCTTCGTCATCGGAGTTTTCAGACTCGGACTCGGATTCGAGGTTTGTGGTCTTTCTCCGCTTGCGTCTTTCGTCCTCGACGACTTCTTTGAAAAGAGCGAAGCGGAGGATCGACTCTGCTACCTTGGCGTCTTTTTCTTCGACTCTGCTGGAGAGGCGCGCTTTGGCATGCGCGGTGGATAGACGAATGAGAGTTTCCAGGGTACGGGCAGTCATGGGCGAGGTTTTCCTTTGGTTTCCGGATAATTCGTCGTTTCGAAGGGCGGAGTAGGTGGTCACGATATGATCCGCAGCTCCCTTGGTGAGCACGGGCTTGATTCTTGATTTGGCATACTGGATATATTTCTTGATAAATGGCATGCTAAGAACCTCAACTTTCCTACTTGGTCCCCGACCAGTCGTGACGGACATGCCCGCATGAAGCATGACGTTAAACTTCTCATACACTTCAGTCGGGCGATTTGAGTCTTGGTTCTCTTCAAGTCCGACTCCGAGGCTGTTATTGACCTGCTCGCGAACTGGAGCCCCTTCTTCCATACCAGGATGGCGATACCGGTGCATGCGGAGCACATGTTCGGATACCATACGGTCCTTGGCATCCTCAATATCATCCGTAACAACAAAGAGCAAATCGAAACGTGAGAGTAGGGAATCTGGGAGGGCAATGTTTTTATGAGGATCTTTGTGCGTATCATACTGTCCATATATTGGATTTGCTGCCGCAATGACGCTACACCGAGCATTGAGGGAGGTATGGATACCAGCTTTGGCGATAGTGACTGTCTGTTGTTCCATGACTTCATGGATGGCTACTCGATCGATGTCGCTCATTTTGTCGAATTCATCAATACAGACAACACCTCGATCTCCCAAAACCATAGCACCAGCTTCCAATCGCCGCTCACCAGTCTCTTTATCGGTCGTTACAGCTGCTGTAAGACCAACTCCAGAGGACCCTCGACCAGTGGTGGCAATTGCCAGAGGAGCTGTGTTTAGAACGAAACGAAGAAGTTGTGATTTGGCCGTAGAAGGATCACCAACCATCAGAATGTTAATATCACCACGAAGATGGGTTCCATTATCAAGATTCTTTTCCATACCACCTAATAACATCAAGAGAATTGCTTTCTTAATGTGGTCATGGCCGTATATACTCGGCGCGAGAGATTGAGACAAGAGTTCGAAGACGTTCTTCTTCTTCGCAAGTTTATTGATGTTGCGAATATCAGTATCTGTTATCGTCGTTTGCGCGATTCCACCCCCTGATTTAGAGCTGAGTTGGATGATGTTGTTCGCTAGGATCACCGTACGGAATGTAGAGCTACTTGTACTGGCGTTTCTGTTCCCGAGAGATCTATGAATTCCAACCAATTGGATCCGGTCGCCGGGTTTCGTTTTATCAACTAAATCATCGTCAAGTATGACATCGACGCCTCGTGGGAGCTGCCCTGCAGGGGCTCGTTCGGGCATCTCTTGTATCGAAATCGTTTGGTGGTCGCGATATATACAATATCCGTACTCCGTTATCAGCTATCACATAAGTTAGCCGGTTCAAATCCCTGTAACGCATAGATCAGATACACATACCGGATTCCCTTCATCATCCTCCTGAGGGTATACATTCAAATTTGTCGCCCCGCTAGCCGTCATAGTCTGATCTTGATACGTCCGCATCAAAAATTCCTCCTTCTTCTCACTGTAATGAACACTCCTGATAATCTTCGGCCTTACAAGCGAACATTTCGTAACAATGCCTTCGAGGCATATCATTCGGTTTAAGTGAGATGAGCCAAGGGTGCGGGGGTTGCAAGCAAACTCGCCGAATGCGCCAATGTAGGCACAATAGTAAACCTGCACATGGCCCCCATAATCAGCATTTCACATTAATTTAAATCATACTATATTATACAGTTGCTACGTACCGTATCATTCGAGGTCTCCTTTGGCGATCGATTAGGTAGTGTGCTGATAATTTCCTTCAATGCAGAATTAAAGGCTTGTGTGTAATCGTGAGGTGATGTAAGGAGCCTGTCAATCAATTGTAAGAACTTGCCTAAACTGTTAACTGGAAGATAGAAAAATGGGAGATGGATAACAAACCCATTGACCAATTCTGTGCTGTGTGCTCTAATCTCATCTAAGCTGACCTATGTTTGATCGAATGAAATAACTCAGCCAATGATTCTTCAAATTTTCAGAAGCCATAAAATTAAAAAAGAGATCAGGTATTCCATACCGTGAGTCTTCTCAATCCACGATTGAGCATCAAAACAATATCTGCTCGATAGCTACAGCATTTGTTAGAAATATCATCACTTTACCCAAGGACTTGAGATCTGCTAAATATAAATATAAAGTTATACCTTCTCGCTCGAGGATCAGCTAGATAGAAGAAAAAAGAAAATATATTAGAACCCTGTTATGGTATGTAACGTTTAGCAAGTAATTACTCACTAGGATCGAGAAATTCAGCAGCAGCTCGGATGCGATCTTGGGGATCCATGGTGAAGGCGCTTGGGTGGGAAAGAGGCCCCACGAACAGGCAAAAGTTGGGGAGTCTAATTCACACAAAAGGTATGAATTGTTCAACTCTCTGCCGGGACCTAGAATATGTATCTATGTAGTCCGTCTGTGTGTTGCTTATTGAATTAGATTTGTTCCAGACACACGAAATGGGAAAAGAATGAGGTTGAAGTAAGAGGGAGACGCGTTGGTTCCTGCTCTTTTTTTTTTTCGCGGTACGCGTATTTCGCGTTCTTGCAGTCGAGTCATGTGACCACCAATCAATTATGCCTATTTGGGAAATTTCATTCTAGATTGATTGAAGCACCATCAATGTCTTTTGGTGATATTGATGCAATGTTGATATAATAGGGAGAACATTGTATTGAACAAAGGGTGAAGTGAGAGGTATAGGAAATAAGATCCATGCGCTAAAACCAACGTAGATGACATCGTATATATAGCTAACATATGTGAGGGGAAAGGAAATGTAGAGAAAAGCTAGCCAATAATAATAATAATATACAGACAAATAACTACACAACCACCAAATATATTTTTAAAGGATTTCCCCAATCAAAATTCCTGATGAGCCAGCTTGTAAACTTTCGCCATCATATCCCGGATCTGGTTCAAACGGGTCTTAGCATGGTAATGCAGGCTATGCGCCTCTCGGTCTCGATCACTGGTGAACTCCCCATCCACACGATCAGGTAGAGGTATCTTCTTCCGTATCCAATTAAGGTCCTGCCGCCACTCCCGTAGACCCCGCCAGCGCTTACTTCTATTCTTCTCGTGGTAGAGCATCCAGTCTAGTCGCTCCTCCTCTTTCATATGTCGCCAGATCTGTAGACGGCACCAGAAAACCCATTCCTTGCGGTACGGATCTTTGACGTCATACGCATCCTCCTCGAGGCGGAGATACTGGAGGATCAGGGGTAGATTCTGAGCATCGATCTTTTTGAGCCATAGTCTCTGGTTGCGTGGAGGGATCCAGTCCTTCCAGCGTCCACTTTCGACCTTCTTGCGCCATTCCGATTCCTCTTTGCGCCAGAAGATTCGTTCCTTGTTCAGACTTTCCTGTTCTTCCTCTAGTTCCTCCCGAGGTCTCTCTGGTAGCTCAAGGTGGGCATGCTGGATTAGGCGGGGTGTGTTGAGGAGTCCCACTTCTCGCAACGCTTGCCAGTGGCCCGTTTCCCGGCCCCCACCATGTAAGTGGGGTGGTAATCTGGGAGGCGTGCCTTCCAAAGGCGGGTTGTCTTCTAAAAATTGACGTCGTTGAACCCGCCTTTTGTATTCAACCTGTCTCCACTGAGCGTCTTCCTCCAGGAGCGTTCTGATCAGCGGCATATCTGGTGCTGTTTCCCTTGACATACCGGCAGGTACGGGAATGAGGTCGTACGGGGATGGAACGGCAGTATTGGTATTGGTATGTTTCCCGGGCGCCTCTAAAGCAGATTCGGGTTTAACCAGTCCTTGCTCACCAAACCCAGGCTCCATCACAGACTTGATAGGGCCAGACTCGACGACCTGTTGAGCTTCATTTAATATCTGTCCGAACCCACCCTGAGGGTCGTGTACATTCCCCATGGCAATCATGGTCATTGGAGCAGACAAGAGAATGGAATTAACCTCCTCACCCCCATCCAGAACTGAGCGTGCCCTGGCATCCACTAACGCAGCAGCCAGCCGAACCATTGTGTCGTAGGATGGTTGCATGTGGTCAGGTTCAAGCTTTGACCAGGCGTAACTCTCGCCGCGACCCATATGGTCAGGCCGGCGGGAAGAATAGTGATCTCTGTTTTCCTGAAGAGCAAATGTGGAGGGAGTATGGCTGGGCCGTGCAGTCGATCTCGCCCTTACCTGCGTCCACCCGGTGTAGTTAGGAATGAAAAGTTTCTCAAATAGAATAAAAGCATGGAGTCGGTCCTCTCGTCGTGCAGAGACAGCGAGCAGTTCAATATAGTATGACCAGTTATGAGTTGTGAGGACAAAGCCAGCTTTTTGAACCTCGGATATGACGACCGCGATTTTAGAGTGGAGATTTTGCTCTGCGTAACATTCCATCTGCACAGAAAGACATTCAGAGAGTGCAAAACGCTGGGCAGTTGACATGGCGTCCGTAGAGATATGTTTGTCCGGGTTTTCGAGGTTGTCAGCACGGTTAAACGTAAACGAGGCTGTAATAGTCGTTCCGAGTTTGGCTTGATCAAATGCTTTCTTCCAAAGTTTCTCGATCATGTCAAACCCTCTATCTCTCAGCAGGAGCTTCATTTTTTGAGCCAACTGGCTGAGAGGTACGAGATTCGGATTATCGACAAGGCGGCTTTGCTTTCTCTCCAGTTTCTCGGCCAGTTCCTTAGCCCTGACAGCCGCATCATAACTTCTGTAGGCGGAAATGAGTTCCTCGTAATATGCGGAAGGAAAGGCATCGCGGATGGACTTTTGATTTGCTCCAGGCTGTGGGACCTTCGTCGCCCACTCTCTGATGCCGAAATCCTTCATGATTGAACCTAGGAACTCTTCTGCATTCACCAGTCGAATTTCGTTATTATGCCCAACGAAATTCCCTTCCTCGATCAACCTCTTGTCCATGTGTACTTTCCCCTTGAGAACCGATAGTCTCGAGCTGAGACTCAAATTGCCGAATTTTTTCATGATTTCATTCTGGGTATGCTCAATCATTTCCAGGTCCCCGAGCAAAGCATAACCATAGAGAAGGATGGCATAATGGAATTGGGTCACAGGAACCTGGCGGCGGTTTTCAAGTCTTTGAATAAGACGAATGGCATCATCATGATTTCCAGTGCGAACAAGAGCGAGGATCGTGGCCGCATAAGTCATATGGTCGAACTTCACGCCTAGTTTTCTCATTCGATCATGTGCTGCCAGCATCGAATCTATGTCAGGGAGGAACGCGTAGTGCCAAAGGATAACATTCCACATGCGAGTAGTAGGGCCGGGTGCTTGCAGTTTCATCACCGTATCTGCGAACTTCTCGGCAGCATCGTATTTCCTGTTGTTACAGAGTGTCTCGACTACTGGGTGGAGCATTGCCATGTTGAGTTGAATATCATACCCCCTAGCAACCTGCAAGAAGTCCATCACGCTTTCGACGCTGCCGTCCTTCGCAAACATTCCCATTAAAATACCAAGTGTATGCGAATCTGGTTTCAGTCCAGAATCCATCATTTCCTGAAGAGTTGATAAGGCACCCGGCTTGTCGCGTGCTTTCGCATGGGCAGTCAGGACAATATTCCAGCTCGTCACGTCAGGGCTCAGCGAGAACTCGCTGCGAAGCCTTTCTAGCTGTTTCCGGGCTTGATAAACCTTCCCAACTGCTGCATTAACGTGTATAAGAGGGTTAACCAAAGTTAGCTTCCTGGGTTGGCCATAGTGGTCCACGTAGGCGCTAAATAAATCAGTCACTCGGCGGAAATCTCCAAGTCTGGAAAATGCCGTAAGCGCGATTTGATACGCCTCCTCGGACGGTTTTTCATAGAATAATCGAAACTCTCTCAGAAGTTGGTTGGTAGCTTCAGGCTTCCGCAGTACAGCCACAACCTTCAAAAGTCCTGCGAGAACCTTCTCAGGTGGCTTTGTGGTATCCATCACTAAACGGAAATGCCAGTAAACTTGGAGCGCGCGCGTAGTTTTCAGTTCAATATCCAGATATCGTAGTGTTGACAAAGCCCAAAAGTAATGCTGACTCTCGAGTAACCGAACGGCGTGAAGGCTATAGAAAAATAATAGAATTTGTTCAATGGGAGTTTGCCTCAATATCGCTTTCTTCTTGACGATCAAATGAGCTAAAAAGCCCACCAGGGGGGTGGCTTCCGACAGATCCAACTTTTTCTCCCGCAGCAATTCAAGTAAATTCAAAATTCTTTCTGGCAAGCTGAGCATGTTCGATAACTCGTGGAATTTTATCCGTTTGGGAGGGAGATCATCTGGGAGATAGGGCTTTAAGGAGAAAAATTGGAACGTCTCCTTCCATTTCATCCGATCCACCAACATAGCCATTGCAAAATCCCAACATTTTTCTCCTTTGAATTTTGACACCGCTTCCTTACATATATCCCTAACCCAGTCGATATTTTCTTCGCATTGGATAAGGGATCTCGTCACGTGACCATAGTCTTCAGTAGTCCGATGCTCAATATCAATGGCCTCAAATGCTAGTCTCGAACAGATTCGATCCAACGGTTCCGGGGATTCGGCGAGATAGGCAAGGACACGTGAATGGTACTCTGGTTTCTGGTTCTTGACAGCTTGATACAGTTTCCATACAGAGCGATGGTTCCGTGGAGAATCTCCACTAAGATATCGATCAAGCCGCCGTAGAATATTAGGATCTATCATTAATTCCCCATCCGGGCCAACGCGAGGTCGTCTTTTAGCTTTTCTCCCGCGAGTGAGAATCGTGCGGAAACCGCTAGTTTTCCGAGAACGTTCCAGCCCCAGCTGTTTCATCCGGGCTCGTGACATCGTTTCTCGCTGGCGCCGATAGAAGTTGCAATACGCCAAACCAAATCTCACAAAGGGCAACAAGGGAGACCCTCTCCGTTTAGGCAGAATGACTGGTTTTTTTGGGTTTCTGTAGAGGTCGTGGTAGTCAAATGCCTCGTCTCTCTCCACCTGTGACTCACCGAGTTCTTCCGAGCCTTCATAATCCTGTTCTTCTCGAACTTCCGGTATAACCTCATCTTGTCGCGGCTGAGGTTCAGCAACTTCGCCAGAATTGGTCGAATAAGTTCGACTGCCCAATTTCCTCCTGCAATTGACGGAGCTTTGGATGATGTGGGGAAGACAATATCGTGCAAATATTTGTGTTTCTGGTGGGTACAAGAATTCCAAATGCGTATTTTGGAAGTGGTTATAGGGAACGGTAAAAGGCTCAGCGGCGACTGGTAAACGTCGAGCGGTGGAAGTTGGTCGCGGTGGTTGCAGGAAATCGAAGCTCCACAAGGGGGCGTCGATGTCAGCAACGCCATGATGCCAGAATTCCGGATGCAAAACTCGTCGGGTGCGAGCGTGGCGCTTCGAATGGCGGAAAAGGCATTCTCCTGCGTTTTCAAGGCGCTGAGCTGCTCGCTCCAGCATCCCCTAAACCAGAGCCGGGTATATAAGAAAAAGGATTTTAACGGTGGTTATAAAAATAAACGCATATCGCAGACGGCTAAGACGGGGAAGTTAGTAAACCAGGATTAGTAAAACCAATTGCTTTGGAATGTTAACTCAGAAAGTAGGGGAAAAAAATGTATAGTGTCAAAAATTAAAAACTTAAAAGAATTGATATCAACTTACCCGGGATTGAGAGCAAATTCAAGCTGCTATCATCGAGAGAATGACAGGCACAGAAGCTCGGAAGGGACCATGAAAAACACGCGCAACAACTTGGGACGTGCTCGTGAGACTCCAGTTTACTATGATTATGCAACCGAACCTCCTAGTCTCAACAGTAGGACCAACACGGAATCAACTGGATGTTTGACTGCAGCTGTCAATGCAGGTCTGGCTGTTCTTTTCGTCGCGGGTTCTTCTGGCGGGAAACAAAATATCATTTTTCGCTGCGAGTCAATTCAACAATGCCCGGCCCGCAGGTTTCTCCGACGCCCGGCGGCCACCACACAAGCGACAACGGATTCAACGCCTGAACCTCACCGCATCATCGTCACTGTAAATTTCTCTTCAGTAACAACGGCAAGGCGAGTAGGGATCAGGTTTCGGATTGTTTTCTTAATACTGCGACCTGTCTACTCTTAATCGCAGCCATGGATATCACCACCTTCATTGTCAGCCACAGAGAAGACGCTCTTCTGGCCGGGGATTACAACTCATATCGAGCACAGTTGTCCCGCAGATTACACACCATACGGAAGAAGTTGGGACAGACAACACCGCGGGGTAAAAAGTACTCTCCAAAGCCTACGATAACGGCAGAGAATGTCGCCAAGGACACCAAGTATGTTTTCATTAATTCTACTAAAAAGATTTCCTGTTGACAGTCAACCAGCTTCGCATTTCTTATCCTCCTCAGCGCGGAGCGGGCATGGGCTACCGCGATGCATATGAAATCGACTCACTCCGCAGACCCTTCTACCAAGGGCATTGTCGGCTCTGCACGACGACATATAATATCTCGTTTAAATAAAGCGACTATTTACGCAAGACAGCTAGTCTCAGTCCTTCAAGATCCGTCGACATCAACAGCATCGAACATCGACCTCCTTGAGGCGCGGGGATATCTAGCTTCCCTCCTTGGGGCGTTCTGGATGGAAAAGAAGAGATGGGATCAATGTTTACAGCAATATTCACTTGCAAAAGTAATCTACGGCGCTCTTAGCACGAAAGCGAAAAGGGAGGCGTTTCGGGATCTTTTATCTACCACGATCGACCCGGGCCTTCGGTACGCCGCTTATCAGTTAAAGCTGCCCCGGTCCGCAACTCTAGAATCAATTGCGATCAAAAACATACCCTCCGATGCCGCAGTTCGGGGTGAAGTGACGGCTATCGATCCAGATTGCTTGACAGAACGGGGCTCAGATAACCAGTTGACAGCTGACGGCGACGCTCGTCAGGATATCCCACAGAGCATTACTTGGAGGTCCCGGACAGTCGCACTGGAAGATGCGGCTATATCACAAGCATTAGCGGCTGCGTCTCTAGCGCAATCCCAGCTATCTTCGTGGCTGTCAAGCCCCACTGGCCAGTCCTCCTCGCTGAGTGAGAAGGCAGCAAATTATGACAATGTGATAATCGCTAGTCAGGACGCGGTGGATGCGACCAAGACGGCCATTGATGAACTCTCTGCGGAGGGGATTGATCAGGGAGACAAACGCATGCAAGCACTGCATGTGACCCGGACTGCTGTGAACTATGCCCTCGTTGGCTGGCGCGTGGGTCGGAATCGGATACTGTGTGGCACGGACGATGGTCTCAGCCTTGAGCCGGTCCAACTGAAAGCGTCAGCTGGGAAGCAAAAATCCGGAAAAGCGAGTGGGAAGGGTGTAGGACGCCAACTTGCGCGGTTACGCGAACGCACCACATTGTATGATGCGACCCTGCAGAGTTTGGACTTCATTCGGGAGCTGCCTGGTGTCGCAGGAGACGCCAGCTTCATGGAGGAGCTTAATGCAAAACGAGGCTATTTCCAATCTCTCAGGTATTCTCGCTTCACCCTCCATTAACAACATTCTTCTTGGGGGAGGACTCATCTGCTAATTACAATATCACAACAGGTGCCTAGCTGTCGGCAGAGCACATGCCTTCCTCTCCAACCCAAAGAATGCCCTTGCCCTCTTCTCCCGCGCGCTAGATCTAGCCTCCACCGCTCTCCCCCCTCCCAACGCGTCCAATCAAGAATCATCCACCCAACAACACCCGGGCCCACCGCGCCTAGACGTCTCCAGCCCCCAAGTCGATACCCTCCGCACCCACCTCCAAAGCCTCGTCTGGCAATACCGCGGCATCGTCGAGATCGAACGCATCTCCTCTGAACCGAACAACGAAGGAAACAAACACAACGACAATCATTCATCATTCCTGCCACCCATGATTGAGCGCCTGGACGAGTACCCATCAGGCAGCCATGTGGATCTGACACGATTAGTAACGTATCCGCCAAAGATGGAGCCGATACCTGTTAAACCACTGTTTCTGGACGTTGCGTTTAATTACATTGATTATCCGCGGGGGTCCAAAAAGGGGATTCCCACCGCTGGTGCTGGTGCTGCCGGTGCTGCGGATGCGGATGTCACTATGCGGGATGCCCAGGTCCCGGAAACGAAGCAGGAGGGCAAGAAAGGGTGGTTTGGGTTTGGGAGATGATTTTGTCTGGTTTTAAAACTTCCTTTTTTGACATGATTTTTATTTTTTATTTCCCCCCAAAATTTCTTAATCCCTATCAGATCTATGTCCGTTGATAGAATAAATAATGGATAGATAGATTCGCAATGGGATTATTTGAATTTCCAGCTACATTTTTGAAGATAAAATGTTTTGACTTGTTTTTTTATTATTATCATCATTGCGGATTCCTCTTTTCTTCCTATTTTACAAACTTGTCAAACAGATAGAGCACAATGTATGTAAGTTTACAACAAAAAGGTAGCTTGAAAAAGCAAGATAGTTAAGAAGCCTGGGCCAGACGGGAGTACATGTACAGTTCCTCCACAAGCTCGTAGCCCATTGAAAATATCCGCATTCGTTCAAAAAAGAAAAAGAAGGCATGGACATGATAAAATTAGTCCCCATCACACCCATCACATCCCACAAAATTGCATAGAAACCCCCCCAGCATGGATGAATATACAAATAAATCCAGTTGTGTTATGGTCCCAGGCATGGATGACATGACCCCGGCCACCACCGCCCCGCGCCCCAAATCTGAGTAGGTTGCCCCCTCCCCCCGGCCGCACGCTGGAGTTCAGGAGTTCTTCAGCAACCACAGCAGCAGTGGTCAAATTTCTTCCCATTCGTCTTAATCAACCTCATATTGGTCTGATCCAACCCCATTCCCACATATACATTCAGTGTGTCAAATTTTTCCTTTGACGACAGCCATAAAATTACTAACAAAACCTTCCTGGTACGCCCGTTCCACAGATAAGCAACCCAGACACACACGACACACACGCACACCCCGGATTTCACAAAGATTTCCCAGATTTCAGGCTCCTGTAATTAATTTAAATACTACCACCGAATTGATCAAGAGAGTTTTTTAATTTTTAATTTTTAATTTTTAATTTTTGTTCTTCTTGCTGTTTGTTCTTGTTTGTTCTTTGATTCAAATAGAATAAATAATGTTTTGCAGTAACTAACAAACTTGCATGTTCTGCGTTCTTCCCCTCTCGGAATCGGAGTTGCCGAGTCATGCGTTTATTTCTTTATTTTAGGTTTAATTTTTAATTTTTAATTTTTTTTGAGAATCATTATCAATTAATAATGGCTTAGGTTGATTTGGAATTCTTTTTTTTTTTTTTTTCTTTCCAGAAAATGACGAACGGCTACTGCTTGTTGGGCTAAGTTGGGGCTTGCAGTAAGCAGGGTGACAGCGCGAATAAAATAACTAATAACTAGGAACGTCGCTGCAAAAAATTTTGACTCGCACTTATCAAGCTGCTAAAAACGCTACAAATATTGACTGAATTACATACTGAAATTAATACTGAAGACTCTCTATCTTGTTTTTTATTAGTTCATCTACTGATAACTACAGTAAGTCTCTTATTCTACTGTGTCATGGTCTTCTTTATATTCATTGCCACCTTCTAACGCTATAATCTTTTCAATATGAACAGGAATACACTCTATCCAGGCCTGAATTTGCTTCTGCGGCAGCTTCTCCCATGTCTTTTTCCACACTTGTATAGCTTCTGCGCGGCTCTTGGGTGCTCCCTTTCTAGTTGTTTTTCGCTTCATCCAGAACCACGCGGGTTCAATTCTATTAAGGTCTGGGGAGTTGGGGCACCAGAGCAGCTGCTTAATCTGATGAATATCATACATATGACATTGCATATAGTGATCTGAGCAGAAGCTTTATTCTTCTGCACAATGATATCTGAATGATCAATTTGACACTCTTTTACAAAGAGAAAGAGTTTTGAAATGAGAATTTTAATCTGATATCAATATCAATCTATTTCTTTCTCTAATCTGTGGAATAGCTTTTCATTACTCTTCTTTCACTTTCATACTGAATGAGATTCAGACAGTTGACAAAGATTTAATTTTCTCATTTTATTCTGAAGCTTTCTGTGATGGGCTACGCCCATGTTAGTAGACCATTCCGCTCGCATGCCAATGGAAGCTCCATGGTTTTCGCCGACCTAGCGGCCACGCCAATATGCGGCCGCCGCGCCGATATCCGCCGAAAATCACACACCAAAATGCTCGGAAAAAGTCTGACCCCTGGGTCGGACTTTTCGGAAATATGATTATCCGCCCCGCCAGGCTCTAAAAGAATCTCGTGTGTTCACACTCAAATGCTTTTCCTTTTCTTTTCTTTTCCTTAACGTTTTCTACTTTTTGTTATATAAGACCTATATTAGTGCCGAGCTCTTCGGCGTAGGCCCGTTACACTTTCATTGCTGTTTTTTAATTAATTTCATTATTTTATTGAGAGCTTCTATATTTTTTACTGACTAAGTTCTTTCTTGCGCAGTCTCAGGGTCTCAACAGTGACAGAGACTCTTTTTATCATATAAAAAACAGCTCTAAAACATGAACTTCAAGAAGCTCTTTCATCACTTGTAAATGCAGCTTCAAGAAAACCTTTTCTCAGAGATTCATCAAATTTTATATTCATCTCAATGATGAAGCAATATAACAGAGATTTCATCTGATTATATAATTTTTTTTTAATTCTCAAGAGTTCAATCTCTGTGAGCAAGACATCACTGAAGACATTCAAATTTTATTCTTTTTATCAAGTCAGATTTTTAAGTAGATTTTGTCTTTCTCATTTCAGCTTTTCTCAAGATTCTTCACACTGTTTTTGAAGCTATATCAATGTCATTCTCACTGAGTTCATTGATGACATCAGTGCAGGATTTCTCTCTTTCATATTGATTTTGATGTATCTTTGCTAATATCTGCTCTTGAATGAGAGAAGTCTGTTTTGTAGATCTGTCACTGCAAGAAGTATCTTTTAATTATTCATCACAGACAATAAGATGAAAGAGTGCTGAATCAAATTCACATTCAATTGCTCTGGTGTATATACAATTAATCTTGCGAGCAGGGAGGTTTGTAATAATCACAATTTCAGCAGTAGTTTTGCCAATATAAGGAGATTTGAGAGCCACCACGAGCGCCCACATAGCAACATCACTATTGGAAGTCATGATCAATGAGGAAAAAAGAGAACAAGTGAGAGAAATAGAAATTGAGCAGATATCTCATATATTTAAAATGAGGGGTAGTTTAATACAGTTTCATACACTGGTGGTGTTTACTAGCTAATATAGCGGTTTTTTAATCATCTCGGCGAGTCAAAACTTTTTGCAGCGACGTCCGTAGGAATACTATAACTTTCATTGCATAGGAGGATGGTCATCGGTCGCAGGTCACTGGTCACTACTGGGATCCTGAGAAATAGTTGCCGCCAGGTACAAGGTATTATTCATTGGATTATTGCTAAACAGCCCAGGGCAATTGGACGATTTTGAACTGACGCAAGTTGAGATTTCTATTCTTTGCGGAATCCGGCTGCCTCTTGGGGGGGGGGGGGGGGTTTGTTGATTGTTTGTCAAATTTTGTTTTATCTGGGTGTTTGGTCGCATTTGCCAGGGAGAAAACATCCCATGCGAAGCGATGGATCAAAACCCCGAAAAAAGGGGTCTCGCACTAAGCTCCATAGCGCAGTCTGGGTGAGCTTATTTTTGAGCAGAAAAGGAAAAAGAAGGAGAAAAAGAAAGAAAAAAAGTTGTATTCTGGCATCTGTTGGTTTCCTCGGACATGTCTCTTTCTCAACCAACTCAGGGAGGCGCCCGAGTTGGTAAGGTAAAGTAAAAAGAGGAGGAAATGAAAAACATTTATCAATCAGCAAGGGCCTTGATGGGAACAATTATTTTCATCGCTCGGACACCCAGCACAGGCCACACAACTTTATCCTCATACGGGTATATATCCCTGTAAACAAACTCATCTGGGCAAAGCGGGCTTGCTTCCGCATGCTCCCCTTGCCAGCCAGTCGCCAGTCGGCAGTCACAGCTCTCGTCTCGTCCTGACCCGTCCTGACCAGACCAGACCAGGATCCCCCACAACAAGAGCGTTATCTCCGCCAATCCCAGTCGTGTTTCATGTTCGCTCGGTAAAATGCTTGTATTTTGCAGGTATTCGGGTATTCCAATTGGGTAATGATTACGCGGATTTGGGTGCAGACCAGCAAGCCCCGCTGCATTAGTCATGCAGATTCCTGCCAAGGTTGTTGATGATTGGCCAATGGGCATCCAGATCGTTGAAGTTTAGTTTGAACCTCTAGCGTGTTTTGATACTGTACCAATATATATTACCTACGCAAGGGTAATGTAAAAAAAACAACCAATTTTCTTTTGGGTTTTCTCTCTCTCTCTCTTTCTCGCCTTCTCTTTTTCCTCCTCCGCCCGGTGTCTCTTTTCTTCTTCTTCTTCTGTGTCTCCCTCCGCCGTCACTCCTTTGTCGCTGGGATTCCCAATCTTCACCTCTTCATCTCTCCATCGTATCCACCTTATATATATATATCTCTCTCTCCCTCCTTTGAATTGACCCTTTATCGTCCATTAATATAGTTCCAATTCCAACAACCCCTTTCACCGCTCTACTCTCCCCCGTATCCCCTGATACGAGCGGCTCCAAGAAATTACCCTCCCTTCAATCGGCCATGGCGAGCGTCAATGGGACTTTTGCCTCGCCCGTGGCAGATGCTGGGCTCGTTTCCTCCCTCACCCAGGATCCAGCCGGTTTGTTGATGTCCATCTACAATGGCATGACTGTCTGGTCAACCCTGTTCACTATCCTCCTCCTCCTCATCACTTATGATCAAGGTATGATATATTAACTTCTCCATATATTAGTAACTAGCACTAACCACTCCACAGTTAAATATATCTGGCTCAAGGGCTCAATTGAAGGCCCCATGTTCAAAATCCCCTTCATGGGCCCCTTCCTCCAATCTGTAAATCCAAAGTTCCTCGAGTACCAGGCGAAATGGGCCAGCGGCGACTTGAGTTGTGTCTCCGTTTTCCACAAGTATGGTTTCCTCCTCCTGTTTTCTCTACTTCGCGAACCGATCATACCCCCAAAATAATAATAATAATAATAATAATAATAATAAATTGTAATGCTGACGTGAGCGCTCGCCCCCGGGCTCCCCCCCCTAGATTTGTCGTTATTGCTTCGACCCGTGATATGTCCCGCAAGGTTTTCAATTCACCAGCATATGTGAAACCATGCGTTGTCGATGTCGCACACAAACTTCTAGGCAAGGACAACTGGGTGTTTTTGGATGGCAAGGATCATGTAGAATATCGCAAGGGATTGAACGGCCTTTTCACCAGAGCAGCGTTGACCAACTACATGCCCCAGCTGGAAGATGTTTATGACAGATTCTATAACATGTTCGTCGAAAGATCCAAGGAGCTCAAGATGAAGCCTGAGCCGTGGATGCCGCATTTCCGCGAATTGATGACGGCCTTATCTTGCCGGACTTTTGTGGGCCACTACATGTCCGACGAGGCTATCAAAAACATCGCGGATGATTACTACCTGATCACTGCTGCGCTAGAATTGGTCAACTTCCCCATCATCATCCCATTCACAAAGACATGGTACGGAAAGAAGTCGTCAGATATGGTCCTGCGCGAGTTCAAAAAATGCGCTGCTATGAGTAAAGTTCGCATGGCCAAGGGCGAAAAGGTAACCTGCATCATGGACGCATGGGTTAAGAATATGCTGGACTCTGCCGCATACCGTGAGAAGATTGCCAAGGGCATTCCCGTGGAAGAGTCGGATAAACCAGCCCATATCCTCCGTGACTTCACCGATTACGAAATCTCCCAGACCATCTTCACCTTCCTGTTTGCTTCGCAAGACGCCACGAGCAGCGCGTCCACCTGGCTCTTCCAACTCATGGCCGACCGACCCGAGATCCTCGATAAAGTCCGCGAAGAGAACCTGAGAGTCAGAGGCGGCGATCGCAACGCTCCCATCAGCATGGAGCTACTAGACCAGATGACCTACACCCGCGCGGTGGTCAGAGAGACCCTCCGCTACCGCCCTCCTGTAATCATGGTGCCCTACCTAGTCAAGAAGGACTTCCCCGTCACACCCACCTACACACTACCCAAGGGCTCCATGATCATCCCCTCCGTCTGGCCTTCCACACATGACCCAGAAGCCTACCCAGACCCAGACACTTTCGACCCGGAACGATGGCTAAACGGTGAAGCGGATAAAGCCGCAAAGAATTTCCTCGTCTTTGGCACGGGCCCACATTATTGTCTGGGTCAAACGTATGCACAACTGAACTTGATGGCTATGATTGGTAAGGCTAGTATGCTTCTCGACTGGGACCATCATACCACGCCTGTGTCGGAGGATATTCGCATGTTTGCTACAATTTTCCCTCAGGTGAGTAAGATATAAAATAAGCATCTTTGTTGGAAGTTATCGAGGGTAGAAAAAAAAACAGAAATAAAAGCTAACATTTTAACATAAACAACAGGATGACTGCCCCCTTGTATTCCGCCGCAGACCTGGATGAGTTTTTTCTCTTCTTTTATTTTTGTTTGTTTCCTTTCTTTCTTTCTTTCTTTTATAATTCAAAGCTCTCTCAACTCTCAACCCCCTTTAACGCATATCACCTCCACACCTCTCTCTCTCTCTCTCTCTCTCTCTCTCTCTCTCTCTCTCTGTCTCCCTCCCTCCCGGCCTCCCCCCACTCGTTCGCCGCCAAAAACAATCAAGCCACTAAAACCCCAAAAATTCCAATCCACCAATAAAATCAGGGCTCAAACCTTTTTTTTTTTTTTTCGTTGGACGAATGAGATGAAAATCAAAATCAAACAGCAACGACAAAAACAACCACAACAATAAGCAGAGAAATAAGGGGGATGTGGAATTGTGAGGGGTTAAGAGAATAGGGAGAAGAGGAGAGTGAGACAAACTGGAATGAAAACACCTATTAATTTTTAATCACAAATTCAAAATTTTGATAAATGCAAGACATGACTTTTACTCTCTATATTTCTCTTTTTAACCATTTCTTTGCCCTTTGTCTTGTGTCATATTGTGTCATTCACAATTGCATTTGCATTTTGCATTGCACATCATGCATCAAGACCTGGCTGTTTTCTATGTCATGTCATATTCACAGGAGAAGAGAGGATTTGTGTTTTGTTGTGGCATAGAGAGAACAAGAATTCAAGAGCGAAAATGGGTTGAGTAACTAACTATATATATTGTTTGTAGATAAGAATTGAGAATTGATATATATTCACAAGTTCTACCAGAGCAGGGTGTGGTTTTTTACACATAAAACTAAACTACCAGAGGATTGACAATAGAAAGCCAAAATAACAGAGAAAAGAACTATTATTAATTTGATATCCAAATCGGCGAGTTGTAACTTTTTCCAGTTTCGAAATAACTTAAACCGATTGGAGCATGCTCGCTGACATCATCCCGCAAGCCCCCCGAAAAGCAAAAGAAATTATATTATTCGCCCGAACGAAAAACAAAGAAAAAGAAAAATACCGATTCTTTTCTCTCCAACCCTGAACAATAGAAACTACCCGCCTTTTTCCCAATATCCCATATACCTACCGAATTTGCCCTCCAGACACTATATATAACACGACACTACCAGATACACAACCGGCTGGAAAATATATCCCAATCATTCGTTCTATTTCCAATCATGTCCGCCGCTCGCTCCCTATCCCCCTTCTCGTCCTCCGCTCCCCGGCTAACCTGTCGATTACTACGCACGGGTACTGGCGGGGGGGCTTCTTCTCCACGGGTAATATCTGGACTTGGCCGACGACAGGCGCATTTGCTACTGGAGCGGGGTGTTGCAGCCAGGATCTGGAGCTGCGATCATAATCCTTATACTTCCGCGCGGCGGTTTTCGGCTGGTGGGATCTGGAGACAAAATGCCAATGCCAATGCAGGACAGGCGAATGCGAATGCTGGGAATGAGTTTAGGAAGTATGGTTTTGAGGAGGTATGTTAATAATGTTCCTTTTTTTTTTTTTTTTTTTTTTTTGAGGGGAGGGGGGGGAAAGTCATAGATAAAATTTGCTTCTTGATCCTTAAATTCTATCTGATAAATGTCAATCCTCCTCTCATCTCCCCTATTCACCTTCCCCGCGGCAATGCCGCAACACTCACCCTGAAAACCCCCCCCCCCCTCCCCCTCCCAAACTTCCCACTAACAATATACAATCTTGATATAAAAAACAAAACAACAGATAACTGCCTCCCTTCCCACCACAACCACAACCACAACCACCCCATCATCACCCTCCTCACGCCCCTCCCCAATCCTCATCGACGTCCGCGAACCCTCCGAACTCCTCTCAACCGGCATAATCCCCACAGCCCAAAACATCCCCATAGGCACACACCCAGACGCCCTCTTCCTCGCCCCCGACGAATTCCTCACGCGCTTTGGCTTTGCGAAGCCGGACGCGGATGCACCGCCATCATCGCAATCACAATCACAATCCTCAACGGAGGGCGGGGGGAAACCTGATATCGTGTTCTATTGCAAGGCGGGCGTGCGCGCGCGTGCGATGGCGGCGTTGGCGGTGAAGGCTGGGTATGATAAGGGGAGGCTAGGGGTTTATGATGGGAGTTGGTTGGATTGGGAGAAGAGGGGAGGTCCGGTGGAGAAGTGGGAGGGGGAGGGGGCGGGGGAGGAGTGAGTTGGAAATGGATATAAAAAATGGAATGCGTGTGTTTTTGCGTATGGGTCTGTCTGGTTGAAATTGGTTCAGAGGGAGAGGAGAGGGAAGAGATCTGTTTTGAATGGGTGGATTGCTGGTTTGGGTGTTCTAAATGATAAAAGGAGGGAGAAAAAGCCTAGATTGGTGGTAAAGTGCGTATACTGGGCAGGTATGGTTACAAGATGGCGTATGATCAATTTGCTCGTCTCAGTTATATTTCTGAAGCCTCTCCCACCTGTATCTGGATGATGTAGCAGACCAAAAAAGAATACAATTTGGATAAATTTACTCCTTTACTCCTTTACGTCGTGTTGCATCTATTATGCAGACCTGTTTTTTTTTTTTTTTCTTTTTCTTTTTTTTTTTTGGAACAAGAGAAGCTCCTTCTGCATAAATATTTCTGGTTTCATCGTTTCATCATGGTTGATTTGGAGACAAGGAGATTCATTTCACATATGAAAGCCATCCTAGTGAAGCTGATTGATTATATCATTCTTTCAATTGTTTTTTCTCTTCTTTTATGTTGTGTTGTCGAAACAACATAAGGAGAGTCAAGAGTCAACTGCTCCGAACCACGCGAATGAAAGTGGTAGTCAATGATATGAACAAAGGGAGAGAAAGAAATTGAGATATAAAGAGCCGCCATAGAACGATGATAGTAGGTAGAGTGGAGAGGAAAGAGAAAAAAGGAATATTTTAGGAGAAAATAAAAGGACGAACATGACACGCTTTTTTTCTTTTTTGCGTCATCATAAGCAATCAATTAAGGATTTATTTAGATCGAAACAAAAGAAAAAAGAAAAAAAGAAAAGTAAGAGGAAAGGTTTAGAAACAACACCGCCATCTCAAAACAATCACACCAGGCCAAAGAAAAATAAATAAAAACCCCCACTTTTCTTAAAAAGGACATAGGATGAAAATAAATTTTTTAAAAAAAAGTATATGGATAAAGGGTAAAAAAAATCAAGGGATATCAAACAACGGCTTCAACTTCTTGATAAGTACCCATTCATCCATTGAGACATCTGCTCGATAGAACTCCTTTAACGTATCAATGCTTGGCCGTGAGATGAGTGAGTATAGAGTGTCTTTTTCCTCGAGCTGACGGCCGTAGAGTGGCTGGTTGGGGCCTTCAATCTTCACGGCTACGGACGGTTGGCCTTTCTTGCATAGCGGGATCTGCTTGTGTTCGCGTTCGATGGATTGGCTGTATTAAAAAGATATATTAGTTTCAGTTCTGACATTACAAGCGGATACTTTTTTGATGTTGTTTGTTTTCAGGGACGGGCTATGACTTACACTCTGCCTAAATTGATAACCTCCCTCACGCCAGTGACTGGGTTAACCTTGACAGCAGCAATGGGTGTGAGCAGGCGCAACGAGCCCTCGACGACATCCACACCAATGACGATTGGATCCTTTTTATTGAATACAGCAACTGTATTGAGCACGCAAGGGAAGACGGCGAGCAGTTTACTCTCCTCCTTCTTCTGCTCAGTGATCTGTTCCATGTGCTTTGTGAAATCGTCGAAGAGGTGGTAGATGATGTCGGCAGTGAAGATTTTGATACCGACCTCGTCAGCGTACGCTTGCGCTTCCTTGTCAACTTTAACGTCGAAACAAAGCATGACGGCGAACTGTTTGGCTTTCTCCAACATGGTACCTGCACGCATGACGTCGCGTTTATAGACGGGGCCGATAGAGATGTTGGCAACGGGAATCTTGGAGACACGGAGGAACTCAAGCAGTGCTTCGAGTGAGCCAAGAGTGGACGCCTGCACGCTGACACCGCGGTTGTCTTTGGAAACCTTGCTGAGTAGACTCTCCAGATCGGACATGACCTCATCTTCAAGGTCTTCCTCGTCATCATCCGGTCCAACGACAAGTAGTCGAGAACCAGCAATAGCATGTTCGAGATCGTTGGCGGCAATCTTAACACCAAGCGCTGCCTTTACTTCCTTGTTATGTACGTATTGTGATTTGAGACGCAGTTCTTTAAGTGGTGCTGGTGTTAATAGTGCGCGAATGTTCGTCGCTATGGCTCCGTTTAGGCCGCACATAACAATCCGATCACCTTCCCGCAGCACACCGTTCGACAAAACAACGTCGATGGTTGTTCCAAGGCCTTCAATTACTTTAACTTCGAGGACAGTACACTCGACCTCGGTGAGATACATGAGTTGCTTGGTCATGCGTTCCTGTGTGAGGGCAACAAGCAACTTGAGCATGTCTGGAACACCTTCACCAGTATGCGCGGAGGTAGGAACGAGAGACACGTTTCGAGCCATGGATTTATTCTCCCAGTACAGTTCCGAGTTGAACCCTTGTTCCGCGAACGCGAGCTTGGTCTTCTCGACTCGGTCCCTGAATTCGTTCTGGACGCCTTTATTTTGCAGAGCCAAACTATCTTGGAAACCGTTGTTATCAATCTTCTTCCAGCCGTAGAGACGATCGATCTTGTTCAAAGCAACAATGAAGGGTGTTTTCCGGTCACGAAGAAGCTTCATGGACTCTAGAGTCTGAGGTTCCAAGCCGTGCATAATATCAACCACGAGAATAGCAATGTTACAGAGTGAGGAACCTCTTGAACGCAGATTGGAGAACGACTCGTGACCGGGTGTATCAATAACAAGGAGACCGGGGACTTTGAATTCAAAAGACCCGTCTTTGTTGACAACGGCTGTCTTTTGCTTCAGAGCATCCGTGGGGAAGTAGGTAGCGCCAATCTGCTGTGTGATACCACCGGCTTCTCCCTCCTGCACATTTGTTTGTCTGACTTTATCCAAAAGTTTCGTTTTACCAGTATCGACGTGTCCAAGAATACAGCAAATAGGAGAACGTAGATTATCCGCTGACCGTGCCGCAAGGGCCTCTTCATGCTGCTTCCTTCGTCTTTCCGCCGCTTCTGCTTTCCTCTGGGCAATGGCTCGTTGATTTGCAGTAGCCTCTTCGTCTTCTTCCTCGGAAGATTCCTCCTCAGACTCTTCGGAAGATGTTTCACGGTTGGCGGCGCCATTGGCTGCAGGCTTCTTTCCTTGGCCTGCCTGGTCGGCCTCTCCCTCCTCCCCTTCATCCGATGAGATATCCCAGCTCTCTTTAATATCATCATTTTCCGCCTCCTTCGCAGCGGCTTTAGCAGCCCGTGCAGCGGCTTTCTCTTCTGCACGCTTACGATCCTCTTCAGCTTTCTTAGCCCTCGCAGCTTCGAGCTCTAGCCGTTGAGCCTCGGCTCTAGCAGCGGCGGCCTCGAGGTCTTCCTCTGGTTTCTTCACGGGTCGTTTCTTCTTATTTTCATATACGGGCTTTTTCTTTTCCACAGGCTCTTCCAATCCCGGCACCACCGCACCGGCCGCAAGCATCTGCTGCTTCCGGAGCTCATTGCGTTGTTGTGCCTCCTTCTGTGACTTGGTGAGCAATTTACCCTCTCTTCTCAGCTGTTCTTTCTTCTCCCGCTCCTTCTCTTTTCTCCTCTGACGGGCTTCTTCCTTTTTCCGCTCCTCTTCTTCCAACTGCCTCTGCTGTTCTTCGGCTGCGGCCCTCTCCTCGGCCTCCAGACGCGCAATCTCCTCTTGTTGTTTCCGCAGAGCCTCTTGTTGTCTTTGGATCGCAGCGAGATGGGCGGGGAGCTTCTTCTTCTTCGCACCGGTATCGGCGGCGGGAGCAACGGCGGGAGCTTCGAGCTTTTCTTCAGCAACAGGCTTAGCGGGCTCGGCCTTTGGCGCGGGTGCAGCAGCGGGGGTAGCGGTCTTCTTCTTTGCAGCCTAAAATATATCAAATAATATAATCATCCAGTTAGCGAGTACTGGCCATTATCTCAAAACATAAAATATGGAAAAAGAAAACCCAGAAAAGGGAGGGGGGAAAAACCCACCTGTTCCTTTTTCCTCTGCTTTTCCCTCTCCTTTTTCTCCTTTTCCTTCTCCTTCTTAGACTTCACCCTCATTCCCTCCTCCTCCGCCTCCTTAGCCTTCTCTTTCATTGCCGCCGCCTTTTCCTTCGCCCTCTGCCGCGCAGCAGCATTTCCCGAAAAGACATCATCTTCATCCCCCTCGAAGCTAGCTTCCTGCGGCTGCTTGCTCTCGTCAGCAGCAGCCATTGGATCTTCACCCTCGACAAAGTCATTATCAGCCCCCTTGCCCCTCTTGGCTTTCTTGCTCCGATTCTTCTTGAGTGCAGCTAGGAGGCCGCCGGACATTCCTTCTTCTTCATTTTTATTATCATTCACATCGGTGGCGGTATCGTTGTTATTTTCATCAGAGGCAGCATCTGGGGTGGCGGCGGCTGGGATGGTTTCTCCAAGCTCAGCCTCCCAGTCCTCCTCCTGCTTCTTGCTGCCCTTCTTCTTAGGTGCCATTTTCGAGAATTTGGTTTGTTACTGAGATGCTTTCCCCCCCGGTTTCTTCGACGATTGTTGTGGATGTTGCACAGTAAATTTTGTCTGTGGGTGCGTGCGTGCGTGCGTGCGTCTGCGTACGTAGCGAGGCTTAGGCCAGGTATGTAGCCTGGAGTATTTTACGTCGTGCGTAGCCTGTCTCTTAACGAGAGTGGTGATAGCGGTGGAGGGGTGCTGGTGAAATTCGACGTGAGGTTCCTCGAAGGCAAATGGGGTGACATCAGCAAGAAAAGATCAGTTCTGCTGGATTAGATTTTGTGTGTGAAGCAATAGTAAAACCAAGACCAGCGGCAATCCGAGGTTAAGTCGAGTTCGCCCTTCCGCGGGCTGAAAATTTTTTTTAATTTTTTAATTTTTCGGCGTTGGAGATGGCTTGGGACCCAGAATCAGCTGGTGCGAGTCTGGGGGAGATGGATAAAATATCTGAGTTTGTGAGGTTGAAGTGGAAAATGAAAAGTTGTCGTTTTGGTGGAAGGTTAGTTCATTGCGGCGGGTGGGGGTCAGCCAAGCGAGGTCCGCAGCTAGAGAACGAGAGCAAAGAAAAGGAAATCAATAAAGAGACTTCAGGAGGTGGCCATTCTTGTCAAATGATTTTATATTTTGTTAGTTTTATATTTTGCTACTGCTAAACTTACGCAGCCTTTGGTATATAATTATATAAACGTCTTGCATATTTTTTGTTTATTTTCGAGAGGGGGAAATAATACTTTTTTCTCATCATATCTCAAGTCGAAATATCTAGCCAGATACATACATAGAACAAACGTCCATTAGGGATTCGAGAGGAAAATAAACACGATTGAACTTCTCCATTTCACATCCCTTATAACTCAAATACTCGAGTGAGAACGGAAATAGTCAAGGATTGCTCACCCGTCTCCACGGTGAATATCTTCGATCACAGTCAAAACGTGGAGTCAGTTGTAAACAGAACAAAACACAGAAGCTCGGAACGAAACAAGCCGGCTAATTGAATTCCCTTTGCCGAAATGAGAAAGAAAAGTAAAAGATAAAGCACACTGGGTAGCCAATCCCCCTAAATACTTGTTTCATTTAACTCAAGTGTTCCCAACTTTAAACAGAGCACGGTGAAGCGGACGGGAAATACGATAAGAATCGGTCTCGCCCTCCTTCCCCAGCATCGCATCTGTTTACCGTCCAAACACCATCACAGGGAAATATGTACCATCGATCCCACCCAAGCCATAACAGCAGCAAACGGGTCCTTAGCACCGGGAACAACCGCAGCCGCAAACTCCAGAAACCTACCAACCTTCTCCCCCCCACCAGAGATTTCAGCCATATGATCCTCTGCCCTTTCCACCCCCATCACGCGTCTCAACTGCCCAATACCCCCCTCAACTAAACGACCCAGTATATCTCCATTAACATGCAAAGACTCAGGCTTGGAAATCGTAACCTCCCACGTATCAATGGAGTTTCTCCTCCTGCGCCTTGCCAGCGGACATATGGACGGGTCCTTCATGCACACATTCTGGATAAAGCGTAGTAACCGCCACTGAGGTTCTGAGAGCGTCATGAATCTATACACTGTGCCGTCGATTGCGGTACCGTATGTCACCTCTGAGCCTGTGCCCGGTGCGGTTGCGGTTGCGGCTGCGGCTGGCCGGAAACTTCTCGATACCCGAATGACTGACAGTGGCATGTGGGCTGTGAAGGCTTTTTGGATGAGTTTGTCCTCGGGCGTGAGGCCGATTTCTGTCAGGCCGACGATTGCGCCGCCTAGATTTGATGTCATGGTTATTCGAGAGTCGCCTGCTAGGTTGACGAGGTCAAGTCCTTCCCTGTCGGATCCGTCCTGGCCGTGCAGTGTCAGGCCTGAGTCCGTGACGTGGAGAATGCAGAGTGAATTTTTCAGGGTGAGGACATATATGTAGGGTTCCCGCACAGTGATAGCGACAGCGTCGGATTCCAGGCGATAACCGGGCCGTTTTCGCCATTTCTTTGCAACTGGGTCTAGAGTCTGGAAAATGACTTGTTGGCCGACTGCCAAAACCAACGAGCTGGGTTTGAAGGGCGCTATCGATCTGACAGGGTCTTCGTATGTAAGAACGTATTTCACCGTTGAGTCTATTTGGCCCGGAATTCGAACGCTGGGGCGAGCTATGATATATATCACCCGACCCCTGTGGGCAGAGTGTGGTTGCGCCGTTGCGACAACAACCATATGATGCACGTTATCACCACTCAGGACGCTCCAATCTAAGAGTGCCGTTATCTCTTCGCCGGATCCACCAGTCGGTCTCCATGGCCCGGATCCAGCATCTAGTGAACTCTCCGGCCCACCAGTCAGGGATGTAGAAGATGATACAACGGTTTCATTGTCCGGGTCGATGAAGTCGACACGAGGGCGTCTCCAGCGCTTCATACACTCTGCAGTCTCTTGATGTTCAACGGCATTATACCCGACAACAAACTTTTCCAAATATTCCGAGTAAATTAAGCGTTTGGGAGTTCCCGGGATCGCAATGTGCCGTGGAACCGTTTTAGGTGTCTTTTCTAAACTGCAGCACAGTAACTGGTTTCTCGTGATGCATACCAGCGAACCGCCAAGTCCTCCCGAGTTTAAATCAGGACGAGAGTCGATGCAGGTAAACACATCAATAGTAGATTGCATGCGGGCAGGCTAAATGGGAAGTTAGCAGTGTAAAATGAGGGATGACGGTCTATTTGAAACTTACATTGTTTTGGTCTGTGATCCATATCTTGTGCAGCACATATTCATCAGATTCTTCATCCTCAACGTGGGATACGCGCCATAATCCGCGCCCGCACGTTACAATCGCAAAGGTTGAGTCTGAATCGTATCTTCGAATTCGAACGGACGTATCGCCTAACTTACGGACGTCGGTTTGAACTAGTTCTGGACAAAGGGGCCAAAGATTATTAGTTGGTTCACTTAGAGTCTTTCAAATTCGTGCAGGGCGAAATTTATAACCATACCAAGGTTTCCGGAGCTCGTATCAAGCTGTACGTCGAACGAGACCATGTTACCACTCCGAAGTCCGCAAAACAACGTTGTTTTCGTTCGTCCACGCCTGGGGACTGTAATAATGGTGAAACTTTCGCAAACCTTTGATTCGTCATATCCCGCAGGAAGGAGTACATTTTGTTCCAGTAAAGGCACCAGGCCTTGCTCAGAGCCAATCCCCGCCGCTAGGAGCTTTCCATCAGTGGTCCCAATGAACAGGATAGGATGGGAGAATACTAGTTCAATTGACAGGCAGACCGGCTCGCAAACCAACGGCAGAGGTTGGCCAACAGTGGGGCACTGAAGGCTGTCACCATTGATTTCTACCTTCTGGAGATGAACACAGATATCTGTTGCTGTCCTGACTGCTGCGGCAAAGAGTGATAGGGCTCCGTTAACAGCAGCGGCGATAATACGCTCAGTCGGATTTTGACATTGCGTTGAGTACCGGAGTGCCGAATTCTCGAGAACAGACAGGTGAATTGATAAATCTGTCAATTGAATGACTACTCCTTCTCGGGAGCTTCCTGCAGCAATGGTTTGGGTGTCAAGACCAAGGCCAGTATCTTCCTTGTTCATCACGTACAGATCATCGTCCGCATCGACGGGAACAGATAAAACTGATGATGATAGCGGGTTCGAAAACAGGAAGTATATCCCTCCTGTTTGGTAGTTTGGAATGGCCCATATGTCCAAAACACTTGATGAATCTTCCTGATCAATCACCAGTCCGACCCGGGCCTCGATTCCATGACGCAATTCCGTAATCGACCCGCGATAAAGGCCATCCCACGAACATGTAAAGATGCGATCGAAGGCAAAATCCACAGCTTTGAGTCCATTTTGGTAGTTTTCCGCGCCCTGTGAATCTGGAGCTTTTATAAGAACAGAATCAAGAACGGGAGCCCAATTCGGAATCCTTTGAAGGCATCTCGAATCCTTTCTGGCACCCAAAAGATAGAGACCACCGTCACCCATAGAGCCTGCAGCAACGAGAATATCACCTCCAGCTTTAAACCCCGAGTCGAGGATGGCAAAGCCTCTATCGACGTTACAGCCAATCGATTTTATCCGAATGTCCTTCAGCAGCCACCATGTCTCATTACTTCTTTTCTTAATCTCTAGATACGACAGCTCACCATCCTGACGACATAGGTAAAGGTCATCTTCTATTTCATGGTGAGAAATGTTCCTTCTTGGTCGAACCCATGCCGTACATGGATGACCTCCTCGTTCATCCGAGCTCTTGTCTTTCATCGCCACGGTATTATCTACTAAGTTAATCTCGTAGACGCAATATCCTGCCTGGGCAACCAGCAGACAGGAGGTTGCAAATTTCAATGGGATAAATAGCGAAGGAAGACGGAACTCCGGTAGTATTTTTGATTTAATTCTCTTGGCCTCGACATGTGCAACGCCCTCGGTAGCCTTCCAGGTATAGCAGGCGATATTAGTTTTCGTAAGATTGTTTACGAGCAGCATTAGGACTATCCTATCATCGTCTTCGGCAGCTGGGTAGAGAAAATCCATGGCGGTTATGTCGCCATCAGCGCGAAAGAAGCGTTCCTAGGCCAGGTGTGCGTCAGTGTATGAGGATTTGAAACTAAGTATAACTAGGGGAACTAAGAATTGAACATATCCATACCTCCTGAATTGGATTAACTGGTCCTTCCTCCATCTCTGCACGAATAACTGCTGGGGGCTTCAGCGAGAAAATTCCGAAAAATTTATGGGCAGCCGAAATCGCCATTGCTCTTGATCTGTGTGTACAGGCCGTTAGCGTTTATACTACGACATGAACGATAGTAAGACATGGACTAACCTGGGATCAATCGCTATATACCTGCCATATTGTTCGAGGGAGCTCACATCTGAGGGTAGGGGCCGTCGCACGTGGATGAATTCTGGGCGACCTGATGGGCTTTCCGTCCCGTAAAGAAACAGGAGCTCCCTGGAAGCCAGGACCAGAACAAGGATCTGTCGATGCCAGTGATCGTCTGGTGGTATACTAGAAGATATGTCCAAATCATCCCCTTCTCTAATTAGCGTCTCTGGGATCACATCTCCGGGGGAGCCGATAACTTTGGCATCGAGGATCTTGGAATCGAAATCTGCCTTTGTAGCAATGTCTTCCAGGTGGCCACTAGGGACGAATTCTTTGATCTGAATAAAATCATCGCCTACAAAAACAATATCGTGTTTATCACGATGTCTGAGACGGGCAGGTAATACTCTTTGGATCACAGGACCGGGCATAACTGTCCGAGAAAGCAGTCCAATCGGTGGAGCCTTCCGTCTGGTTGGTTTGCTCGTAGCATCATCAGAAGAAGTCCCCTGCCTCCTGGACATGATTTCTCCAATGTTGACTTGCCGCGTTGTCCAATTTCCGTCGGTCAAGTAGGTGGTCTGGAGGGACATGGTATAGACCACTGCTTCATTGGGAGCCGCTTGATAACATTAAAGTGGCGCCTGGAAATCTGCACTCCTAACGGGAGCTTCGGAGGCTTGAACAAGGGTGGATGCGTAGTACTTCATCAATGTCAGAATTGAAATAATCAGACAAACGCAGTGCCTGTGTCAAAGAGTATTCGCGCAACTGACGATAGTAGTGGCGGTGTTAGGCTCAATTCAGGCCGAAACGAAACCGATGGAAGAGAAAAGGGAATATATTAGATTTTGGATTGAGCTGAAGGAATGTCCACCAACACATAAGAATCAATGCTGATATTGCATTGATAGGCAAATGGCAGTGTCTATCAAGAAACGGGAATGGCTATGAAATGGGAAAAAAAGTAACACACAGCGTTAAAAAAATAAAAAAATAAAAAACTCAAATGAAAAACGGTTGAATTGCCCACTGCAACCAACGACTGGAATAGAGGGTAGACGAATCAGCAGGTCAATTAACAACGAGAGAGTTAGAGAAGAGAAATCACGACATTGACTTGGGTTGGAGAGAAGCATATAGTAGTTGTTAAAGACGCCGTCGGGGGCTCCTGTAGATATATGTAGGAAGGGGGGAAACTAGAACACAGGTGTATACCGTAGCATAAGAGAAAACTTACATTGCGGCAACACTCCTCTCCGTATCTTATTGAGCCATTTTTAAGGGATTGACACTCAGCAAGCGAAGGGGGTGGGGGGTTTCGGCCCAACAGATCCCACGAGATAGCTAGAAACCCGATGGGGATCAGGCTCAACTGGGAAGAAACTGAGAGCTGCAGTTGGAAAGCCTAAATTAAAGTTGGCACCCTCCAATGGTAGGGTGGTAATTAGTAGTTAGGGCACAGGCACAGGCACTAGTGAGTCTGAGCGCGGGTATTATATAGTATGCAATAAAAATAGCGGAGAGTTACATAGGGTGTAGCAGCAGTGTGTTGTTGCTGTTGTTGACTTTTAGTCGGCTGTGGTTGAAGTTTGAAGTGGTTTTTGATATGCGGATTGCCGTGCGTGGATATAACAGCAGCCGAGGGGGGAAATACCAGGTTGCCCACACCAAACACCTTTAGTCATCATGGCCCTGGCTTGGCCAAGCCCGCAACCACCGCGCGTTTCCCATTGATCCACCACCACCCAAGACCATCATCTTTCGCGAGAAACCATCAAGACCCGCATGCCAGCCCTTTATGATCTATCCAGCCGGTCATCTGCTATCTGTATCGTCCTCTCTGCACGTCAGAACGCTAATTCGACGCTTGGTGGTTGTCTGAGAAGTGAGCTTGTGTGCTGCATATTTCTCAACGCTGTCGCGTCTCTCACACGTTTGGCGCATCTTCCATATCTGGCGCCTGCTGTTACAGCCACGGCCTCCCTCGACTCATATGGTCGTTGTCTTCTCTCTAGGTTAGATTACCCCTTTATTTAACATCATTTTCTTTTTGAGTGTATCCACAGCTATTCTGTATTCATCTTTCTTGGATGTTCTCCTTCAATTATATAGAATGCTTGTTTCCTTGGACTAAATAGCCAGATCTCGATCTTATTTCTTGTTTGACTAACCAATCCTGTAACATCTACGAATACTATTGCAAGGCACCGATCTAACCATCTGTTTGCAGACAGTCCCGTTCGTCCACGTATCCCCATGTTCAACAGTTATCCACCTTGGAAAACACATTATCGCCTGTCTTTGCTGTTTTGTTGTTCCCGGCTTTGACAGGAGTCCTAGTACATGAGGTCATCTTATCTACCAATAAGGGCTTTCTGTTTTTACTATTTCCCCCCCATCTGGATGCTTTGAAAATATTCAAACCTTCTTTTTCTTTCTTTTTCTTATTTTTTTCTCTTCTTTCGATATCAATATTCCCAACTACAACAGTGGCTTCTTTGGTTTCTAGCAGATTTTGCAGAGGAAGGCTGCTGTGCCACCAAACCATATATTCCCGGACCCAAGATTTCGCCTCAAAACTTTCCCCCTTGATAGGCGGGCCTCCGCTTCCGTGGACATTCCGCGAATCCCATGGAGAGCGACAAAAATCCGCCGTCTCCAGGCAGCCGAAGAGCATCCAGGCTCAGCAGTACTACATCAGATCACCAAACTATCCCAAATTTCAATGGACAGAAGCGGGATGAGATTTTTCGTGCCTGCGAAGCCAGAGATGTCCCTGCGTTGGCCTCCCTTTGCATATCAGAGGGAGGCTTGCTGCACGATGATCTCCGCCAAGCTGCCTGTAAGATTTGCAATTCGATTCTTTTCCTCGTGTTGTAACTAAATTTTATTTATTCATTGGCAACACATACTCACATCCCGGACAATAGGGCCTATCTTGCTGGGATACGATCCAAGTTCAGACCATTCCACGACGCCCGAATGGACAAGTCTGCCTGTACATAGCGACGAGGAGCAGGTGAAGTTGGATGTCAATCGGGCTTTTGTACATTACCCAAATTGTACGCACGAATGCTATCAGCCAATGCCTAAACACGTTTAAAAAATATAAACAATGGAAAAAAGAGAAAGCCGCTGACGTGAATCTGCAGGCCAAACTGAAAAGGAGCTGGATGGGAGAAAGAAACAACTCTCCGAACTGATAACAAAAATCCTCAGAAAATACCCCATGCTCTGCTACTTCCAAGGCTACCATGACATCGCGCAAGTCCTACTTCTTGTCCTCGGTGCCGAGCAAGCCAGTCGGGCTTTTGAACGGGTATCCCTCTTCCGGATACGGGACTACATGCTCCCAACGCTGGCCCCAGCCTTAAAACACCTCCAACTCATCCCTGCCATCATCCACTCCTCGGACCCCAAACTATGCTGCCACTTGTCCGGCACGAAACCTTTCTTCGCACTCGCAGCAACCCTCACGCTTTACGCCCATGACATCCAAGAATACGCGGACATAGCCAGATTGTACGACTTCATACTCTCCCACGAACCAGTCGCATCAATATATCTATTCGCCGCAATTATCCTCTCGCGGAAAAAGGAACTCTTCGAAATCCCCCTCGACGAGCCGGAAATGATCCATTTCACCCTCTCCAAACTACCCCATCCAATCGACCTCGACAGCCTTATAGCCAGCACTATGGAGTTATACTCTACCCATCCACCCGAGAAACTGCCCTTTCGCGCATGGAACAGAATCCCCCGCAGCAGTGTGCTTAAGACGTCACGGGATTTGAGTCTGCATGCGACACCGGAGGAAGCGAAGGACCTGCTGGAGCAACAGAAACGATATATGCGACGTGAAGAACTGCGGGAGAAAGCTGTGCGGGTCGTGTGGAGGTATAGACGGCCCGCGGGGTCAATCGGGCTCGCTGTATTTGTTGGTGTTCTTTCATACTGGATTATGAGGAACGAGAGCAGGACTATGCCGATTTGGCGGCATTGTTTGGGGAGATTTAGGAATGCTTTTCAATTGTGGTAGGAAATGAATGGACGGACGGGCGTTTTTTGGTCTGAGGAAATAAAGAATGTAGAACACTGGAATTGTAATCAAATACTAAGGGACTTGTGTTAGGACTGGGTTATTTATTGATGAATATATGGATATTACATGTTAGCTAGACAAAATACTGCTGTTATTCTGTATCACGAACATTGACAATTCTCTTTTATTTTATTTTGCGGGTCTTTTTCTTCTCTTTCACTCCTTTTTCTGCCTGACTGCACTTGATAATTGATCTACGAGCATGAAAAAAAAAAAAAAAAAAATTATTACAGCCACGGCCCGCGCGTGGCAATAGAGATGACGTTGCTTCTCAGCTTGGTCTCATTCTCCCATATCTGGCAACTGAACAAACCTCCAAAACATCGAACACAACAACACTGATGTCTCCTAACCCTCCATAACCCAACCGCAACAATGGCCAACCGCGGTTACGATGTTGTAGTCGACGTCGATGCTGAGGTATGATCCATGCATAGCTTATTCTTCATTTTTCTAATTTCATTTTTACTGACTGAACTGTTGTCTACCAGGGTGACCTTGGCCATACAGACCTACAGGAAGACCTCGAATTCCACCCATCAAGTACTTCCTTCATCCCCCAATAACAACAAAAGCAAAAACTGGGAAGAAAACTCCCTCCGTAAATTATACCACTAATACTCCCCAACGCAGACTTCGAAGAAAACTCCCGTACCGCCAAACCCCACCACGCCGACACAACCCCCTTCCTAGGCTCCTCCCAAGGCGGAGGCGGCCCCTCCTCTCGCCGCCGCGGCACCTCCCCCGGCGGCACTCCTTCCAAACACCGCTTCTGGACCTTAACCTACTACTCCCAGTTCTTCGACGTCGACACCTCCGAAGTGCTCCGCCGCTGCACCGCCACACTCTACCCGCGCACAAACTTCCTAGACGTCCTCGACGGCAACCCAGATCTCTACGGACCTTTCTGGATCGCCACGACCGTCGTCGTCATCCTGTTCCTCACGGGGACCATCTCGCAATACTTAGCACGCAAAGGTGAAGAGCATTTCGCGTACGATTTCCGTCTGCTATCTGGAGCAGCGGGGCTTGTTTATGGATACACAGGCATCATTCCGATTGCGCTTTGGGGGGCGTTGAGCTGGTTTGGGCGCGCGGGTGGGGGAAGCGGTGCAGATTTGGTGGAGTGCTGGGCACTGTATGGGTATGCGAATCTGGTGTGGATTGCGGTGGCGTTGGTGAGTTGGAGTCCGTTGACAGTGTTGAATTGGGTGCTCGTCGGTGTTGGGTTTGGGTGGTCGGTTTTCTTCATGTTGCGGAATTTGTATCCCGTGCTCAGCGCGACGGATGTGAAGACCAGTAAGGTGTTGTTGGTTGCGGTTATTTTGCTGCATGCGGGGTTGGCGATTGCCATTAAGATTTTGTTTTTTGCGTGAGTAGTGTTTTTCTTTCCTTACCTTCTCTGCCTCTTTTTATGATTTTCGGTTCCCGCTATTGTGGACTGTTTACTAACTGCTATGGCTTTTCTTAGGCACGGAAGCCCGGTGTCAGACAAGAATAAAGATAATAATAAGGATCACGACGACGATAAGAAGGGCGACGGCAAAAATGATAAGATGGCGCGGATGCTCTATGGGATGTGAAAATGCGACGGTAATAGTTATGTGATGTGATGCTATGTTGGCTGGAATGATCCCTATATACTGATTTTAAAACTACCTTTTACCGATATTTTCTTTGAGCAACAGTTATGACGGTTTTATTTATCAACTTGGCTCCTATATCCCGCCCTGTTTTTTACACTATATTGTCTATTTCGTTAATTTTTTTTATATATCCAAAGGCGGATCGGGTCAGAGATGGTATCTGTATTTTTAGCTGTCTACCAGTTTTCTTCTTTGTGCCTTTTGCGTTTGAATCTACAGCCTACATGGGTGCTGTTATTACATGTTCGAGAGATAAATGACACCAAACTCAGGGCCAAGGAGCTGGAACCTGTCTAAGACACCACATCCTTGTTGTGTTCATTTTCCAAGTATTATGTACTTAGATTTATCAGCTAGGGTCAGTATTTACTCTCCTGGGAAAATTCCGCAGGATATTCCCCTTCCTTAATTCTTTATCGCATCCGCTTTTGCTTGTTAACCCGTTTACCGTTTATAGAGGTATTGCAATCATGCTCCCTATCCATCAGAGCCGGGATGACGTTATTGATGTATCCACGATGTCAACTTGTGATGTACTCAATAACTATTCAAATAGGAAAAGAAAAAACGGGTTTCTGAACTTGTTTGGATTTTTCACGACTCTCTTGTAGAGGATATATTTTTTAAATTTTTTTTTGTCCATCATCCGGAAGCGGGGAGAGAAACGCCGCAAAGTACACATTGCATGTAGGTTGGGTCAGGTCCTAATAAGAAGTCGTCCTTCAAAATCACAAACAAGTCCACAACCCCCCGGCCCCCCACAATGAGGAGGAAAGGAAATGAAAAGGAAGAAGACAAGAAAAAAAAAGGGGAAGAAAAGGCAACCATAATAGAAAAACCAGACAACCGATAATATTGAAAAAATATTTAATCTACTTGATCTTCTTCTTTGGTCGGAGTTGGTTGGTGTGGCCGCATTTCTTCTTTCGGCAATTGGTGGCACGGGGTGGGAGGCGGGCCTGGAAGAATCACAGTCGTTTCTGTTAGTTTGTTTTATTATCATATTTGGTGTTGTCGTCTTGAAACGTAGAAGAGTCTCGTTTTAATCCGTCGTTTTTTTCGGTCGATGACTGGAAATAGGGGGTAATAAATAAGAAAGAGGGGAGGGACGTACATAGCACTTCCGGCAGATCATCTTGTCGCAGTTGTACTTGCTGGCGAGGGCCTTGAGCGAGGGCTCGATGATACCACCACGGAGGCGGAGGACGAGGTGAAGGGTGGATTCCTGGATTGCGCGTAGAGTTAGATACCCGTGGTTTGCCCAAAAAAAAAATTTACATGTAGTTGTATCCTTCAATTTTGCTTGTTCTTGCCGGCCCAATTCGTATGCGATTCGATCCCATCCCCAACCACCCGTCATATTCATATCTCCATCTGTTTCCAAGAAAGTAGCGAAAGAAGGAGGGGAAAACCATGCCCCCCTTCTCTCTTCCTATCCAAATTTTGCCACCAGAATTCAATTCCCCTTCGCCCAGCACCCAAATATAACTGAAGAGAAAATGCCTACCTTCTGAATGTTATAATCGCTAAGCGTCCGGCCGTCCTCAAGCTGCTTGCCGGCGAAGATCAATCGCTGCTGGTCGGGTGGGATGCCCTCCTTGTCCTGGATTTTACTCTTGACATTGTCGATAGTGTCGCTGGACTCGACCTCAAGGGTGATGGTCTTGCCCGTTAGGGTCTTGACGAAGCTATTTTGACGGGAACACTTGAATCAGCATTTTATTTCCTTCATTTTCCTTTTCCATTCAATTTGTTCTTTCTTTTCCCGTATTAAGCCGGTGCTTGGATGTGGTTGTTCCTGATCTCGGGTTGGGTTTGGGGAGCGCTTACATCTGCACTGTTCATGATGAAAAAAACACACAAAGTTAGCCTCCCACTCATTTGTATATTTGAAGTTCAATATGTATAGGAAATCATGCGCTTACTGATTGCTGATATTCGTCGGGTGTTGCTGGATGGTTTGTCGTCTCTCTCACACAACTGTCTCTGACGCTTTGGATGTCTCGGGGCCAATTTGAAGATTCTCTCGCTTAGCGCGTGGGGGGCGTGACAACACCATGCCCTAAGCCCTACTTTTGCTGTTTCGGGTCAGCTGTCAGCCTCCAACGTCATTGACCCATCACTTTATCAAAAGTTTCAATGGGAAGAACTGTCTGTTGAACGATGTCAATTGTTTTAATGGTACGAATGGTTGTTTGGTATGAATAAATAATGCACTCTCTTTGGTAAGTGCTATTAAATTTGAAAACAAGATAGCTTTTGTATTATTTTAAAGGTAAAAGATAGATATTTCGATAGGGCTCGAGATTCTGTGTATCTGTTCCCAATAAACAGAAGATCTATAGAGACGGCGGACCCCCCGGGGTTTACATGCACAATAAAAAAGGTCATCAAAGAATATTATTCATTATTATGAATTATATACCCGCTTCCCCCATTCCTTCATCTTCATCTTCATCACCCACCCCCGCTTCCTCTTCCTCCTCCTCCTCTTCTTCACCCTCCCCTTCCCCTTCCCTCTCCCCGGCTTCACTCTCCCTCCCTACACTGCCCGCACCTGCCATACCAACCCGCATCCTCCTCTCCGTTTGATAAACCCCAGTAACCACCGTTGTCAACGAAATCCCAATGACCCTTGCAGCTGCTTCGTAGAAAGCCCTAGCTCGCTCGTTTAGCTCATCCTCAGAGCGGTAGCGCTTATAGAAACTTCCTGGGCGGGGGACATTGGTTGCATTAACGGCAGTGGCAGTGGCGACGGGTTTGGATTGGGCTTCTTGTTGTTGCTCAACAGCAGCGGTGTTGGCAGGGCTTATTGCACGACGAATCCGCAACTCGCCGAGGACGTTGTGGAGTTTAGTTGTCAGTAATGTATCTTCTTCTGGCTCCCCTTGCTGTGGATCTTGCTGCTGTTCCCGGTCCCGGATTTCATTATCGTTGTTATGTTGATTCGAATCCGATGCTCGGGCAATTGGGAACATGTCCGCAAATGGGTTCGATGCTTGAATTATATATCAGTTTGGTTAGCAACATAGTGCATACAAACCCATTTCTTCTTTGTCAAACAAACCAAATCCCCTCGAAACAAGAAATACCAAGGTAGACGAGAAAGAGAAAAGAAAGAAAAACACCCACCCCCTCTACCCCCCCACATCCGTTCATACCAATCCAAATACTCATCAATCTGCTTCTCATCCATCCCAAAAACATCGCCCGCTCGAACCCCAATCTCTTTCCCCTTCACACTCGCCTTCCCTAGCCCGCTTCCCCCCTCATTACTAAACTCCTTCTGAAACCCCATCCACGCCTTCCAGTCCATAATCTGCGCCGCAGGATCGCGCCACGAGTACGGATACCGTTTCACATTCGCATTTGCATTCACTAGACCTTCACCCTCGCTCTCACCCTCGCCTAGACTGTCGTCGAAAGGGTAAAAGAGCTTCACGGCGATAATAAGCAGAGATATAAGCTGGACTTCTGGGAGGTTGATGTGTTGAAATTTCCTCCTCTTTCTCACTAGATTTCTTTTAATAATTGGAGAGGTAGAAACAGAGCTGGCGGTGGCGGTGGGAGGTGAAGAATAGGTAAAGTTGAAGCCCGCCAGTTGTTGCAAGCGGTTTAGGATGGCCGGGAAGGGTTCAACTGTGATTTTGCTTTAAGTATTCTTATCCTTTGAAAAAAGGAGAACAGGGAGAAGGAAAAGGGGAGGGGGGAAGTGAGCTTACGTGGTAAGGAGAGCTGTTTTATATACGAAAACACCATGAGCGGTGCGTTAAGTGGTGGGATGCGGACGCCAAATTCTTTACTATACAGGATTGCTAGGTCTGCGATGGCGCGGTGGAGTTGGTTGCCTGTAGGAACGTTCTATATATACGCAGGTGTTGCTGTGAGCAGCCTCCTTACAGTAGGGGTGAAGAGTTTGCATATTTATCATACCTTCGTATCCAACGCATAATGATAAGCCGCCGGCAACCGATCTTTCATATCCTGCGGTATATACCGGATAGCCCTGATAAGGGGGATATCATCTTTCAGAATCCAGCTATATATTCCCCACACATATATGTATTAGCATAAATGTATCATTCCAAATAGGCTCTTCCCTAAAAGAAAAATTCGCCATGCAATATGGCACATATACACACCTCTCCAACACCCCAACCCCAACCGGCACCCTCAACAACATCAAGCCAAGATAACACAGCGCCAGCGAATCAATCAGCTTCGGCGACTTCATCAGCCGTCTGCGATGGTACGCATTCTCCTCCTCCGTTGCCGCATCATCATCATCTGCATCACTAGCAGTAGTAGCAGTAGCAGCAGCAGACGAACCCCCCATCTGCGAACTGAACACCTGCGACTGATCCGTATCATGGTCAGATGCATATGCATAGCCATCTCCGCTGCGGCTGTATAGCTGCGGCAGGCGGAGGGACCAGAGGTCTTTGACGAGGGCCTACGTGGACATGTAAATAAGTAAATAAATAAAAATTAACTGGAAGTCCTTAATACAAGTGGGTGTGTGTGTTGGGGGGAAGGGGGGAGGGGGGAGGGGGGGGGGGGGGGGGGATGGATATAGATACGATACCTCAAGCTCCCCCGGCATCCCCTTACCATGCACGAGTGCATGGCATTGTTTCCAGAGTATGAGCTGGTATGCTTCTAGGAAGAGCTGGTAGGCCTGCGTCCCATGGTATGCTAGCATATGATAAATATCATGTTCATGTCAGATCCCAAAACCAAGATAGCGGTCCAAAATTTCCCTTTGTAGCATTTGGTAATAAGTCAAACCGAGCAGCACAAATATAACAACTGAGGGAAAGGGGGAGAGGGGGAAAAAGGGGGGGGGGGGGGTCAAATATATTTGTGTGCAAGTATGTGCGTATGAATGAATTGTATATACTAACTCTTCGACACCCTCTCCGCCTTAACCTTCTTCTGCCGGATGACTCTGCCCTGCATACCGAAATCCTCATCGTCGACGATTACTTGGCGGCCCTATATATGCATATATCCATAAGCACCCATACAGAGAGGAATTAGATGGTTAGTTTCCCCTGATTTCCATTTCTCATCCTTTCATTATTCCCCTCCTTCCTCCTCCACTCTTCCCGCCTGATAAAAAAAGCGAAAACTTCTTTTGTATACATTTGAACATCTATGACATATATATAAATATAGTTAGATTGAAACAACATACCTCCTGCTGATGCCCACCCCCGCGACAAAACCACAGGCCATTTTCGAGAATATAGCGCGTCTCGAGACAGCCGTCTTGGCCGCAGACACCGCGGGTGACGGATTCTTGCATCCTTTATCTACTCTAATTTGATATCTCATATGACTTTCTTGCTGTTGCTTTTGATGTTGATTTTTTTCTTTGGTGGTTGGGTGTGTTGGCCTGGGGCGGGGGGGGAATGGAGGTCGTTCGTCCAATCCACCGCACCGTTCGTCACCACCGGGGTGTTGAGTGTGGTGAGCTTGCGGGTGTGGTATATATGTCTGTCATTCAAAGTTCTATAAAACAAAGACTTATGTTTACATGAGTTGCAGTCTATGCATACTAGTATGTTTTGTTTGCCCTTGCCACCACGAAACTCAACTAAAACCTAGAGTTTTTAGAAGCCAAAAAGGAAAGAGAAAAAAAACATTGACACTGAAATTGAAAAAAAGCAGAAAATACTCAATCTGTTCACCGCGATTTTATTTTATTTTTAACTTTTGATTTTTGATTCACCTCTGCAAGCTTTCTCATTTGACAGAAATAATATATTGATTACAGAAGAAAACAGTTCTAAAAAATTTATTTTTCAACAAGTTTAGAGAGAGAGCAATTCCATTTTTTACTACAAACTTGAAAAAAATATATATAAAATTAATTTATATGAATTTTATACCTTTTTTTTTCTTTCTTTCCTTCTCTCCTTCTCCTCTTTCGCCCTCTTTGCCCATTGTGGGTTTTTATGAAAATGTAAAGATAAAAGAAAACCAACAATTTCACTGCATGGTTTTTTTTCCATTGGTTGTTTCTGTTCCTGGAAAAACAAGAGAAAAATGAAAATGGACGGGGTTGGAAAGGGAGACAAAGCAGAGGAATAAGAGAAGAAGAAAAGTGACTACAAAACCAAAAGAAAATACTTCTCTCTCTGAGTCAGTTTTCTTCCCACTATCCTTTTTGTAATTTGCTATTTTCTCCTTTGTTTCCCCGTTTCTCCCGTTTCTCCCATTTCCCATACTTTTTCCCAGGTGCCACCCCAATATTTAACAAAAAAGGTAAAAAAAAATTAAATAAAAATTAAACCCATGGGGGATGAAATTTGGATTTCAAGTTTCATCAAACACGCCCTTGTAGTTTGAAGTACAGCAGACCAAACAACACAACAACAACAACACGTTAAAAACGAGCCCGTGAAACACATTTAGAAATAACTAAAAGACAAAACTACTAGTACTTTGTAAGGGATGTAAGCTAGATCTAAGCGCGGGGGGCTTCCTTGGCGTCCATGGCGACCTCCTCGCCCATGGCAGTCAAGACGACGACGTCTGTGTGAATTGTTTTTGCTTAGTGATTTGTATGGGATAGAGAGGAGAGGAGAAGAATAGAGGAAGGGTGAGTTAAAAACATACTGGTATCCTTCTCCTCGGTACGGAAGAGCTTCTCGATTTTCTCACCAACCTCACCATCAGGCAGCTTGACGTCGTCCTTGGTCGAGCCGTCATCGGACATGAGGGACAGGAAGCCGTCGTCGGTGATGTCGAGCTATACAATATTAGCATACCAACGGTCCCTTACATATAATATATATATGATATCATACCAGCTGATATTCCTTGCGAGAGACATTGGGCACCTCCATGTTATGGGTGGAAGGGCAGAGATCCTCGAGCTTCTTGGAGGTGAAGATATCGATGGCGACCAGGTGGACTTTGGCGTGACCGTGCTTGCCGGTCTTGGAGGTGGACATCTCGACAATCTTGCAGGGGCGGTTCTTGATGACGACGAAGCCGTTCTTTCTCAAGGCAGAGCACTGCATGGGATAGGTGGCTGAGGCGCCGGCGTCGGCGCTCTCGAAGGTGTGTTCATGCTGTTCGTGATATGGTTGTTAGTTATATGTTTCCATATATACATGTATATTATTTATTGTTTATTGTTATTGGGGTGATTGGATGGATGACTGTATTTATTAAATAAACAAAACAAAATACATAGACAAATAAATAAAGAGGTGCTGGTGTGTAATTATAAAACGATCATTTGCCAGGAATTTCTTTCTCTCTCTTTTTCTTTTTCTTTTTTGGTTGTTTTTTTTTTTTTTTGTTGGCATTTAGAGGGTTAGATGCGGGGAAGTAAGGAAGAAGGAAAAAAAAAAAGAGGGTTGGCAGCAGGCAGGCAAGCCCACAATGGCGAGTAAGAGGAGGGGAGGGGGACAGGAGAGACATACCTGCGCATCGTCGGCCATGGTGGATTAGATGGGGAATGGAGAATTAGATAGATAGATTGGGGGGTTAATTATAAGGGAAGAAGGCCGACAAGCGATGAGAAGAGAGAAGAGAGAAGAGAGAAGAGAGAGATCGAGTGGGAGGAGGAGAAGCGAGAGAAAAGTGGAAGAGAGAAAGTTGAGGACGAGGATGAATGAATGATAGCGGGAAATATTTCAGCCAACTAAAACTAAACCCAAACCCAAGCAGCAGCCAGAGAGCCAAATGTCACTCACCACCATAAGTGGGCTTGTCGGTACATGTACAACCCAGTATATGGGGGGGGGGGCAGACACCTTTCTTTGGGCGGCTTTGGGGGGGTCTTTGGTGTGGGCTTCTGCTGCCTTCTTTTTTTTTTTTTTTTGGCTTTTTTTTTTTTTTTTGGTGCGAGAAAAAACAAAAGAGGAAGAGGGTGCTGCTTACATAAGTGGAGGGGTAGGAGGGAGGAGAATCTGCGCTAGGCTGTTTCGGGCTTGTTTGCACGTGTTTGGTCATGCCAAGACTTATGCGCTTTTAGTTGCTGTGGCCGGGCGGAGAGATGGATAGCTTCATGCTTACTACTTTGGGATATGTGAAACGCATATACATATATATACATATATACATATATATATATATATATATATTATCAACAAAGAGGATTTATTCTACTATGCAGCTGCTACTGTCTCCGCCCTCCGCCTAGCCCACCATGTGGCTGGACCGTTTCTCCGCCCATCCTTCTGCCTCCGGTGCGTCTACCCCAAGCATCCGCGGCTACTCTCCCGCCCGCCGTTCCCAGCACCAGCAACACCTCTCTGCTGGCACCCAGCCAAACCGCCCTGCGTTCAGTCCTCGGTCCTCCTCTCTCTCTCTCTCCCTGGCCACTACTCCAAATGCCTCCACCACCTCTCTTCATAGACAGAACAGCTCCAAGTTGGATCAGCAGCATGCTGGTTCTGGTCCCCTTGTAGATCCGCTAGAGGTGCTGTATAATATCATTGGGAAACGCCCCAAGGAGGGGGATACAGATACACCAACTATTTCTGTTGTGCATGCTGCTGCTGGGGCTGTGGACCATAAGCCGGAATGCCTGGTTGAGGATATCGACTTTGGGGAGCTGAGTTTGGAGGAATTTGTCCAGCAACAGCAGAAGAGGAAGTCAAAAAGACATGTAGATGTTCAGACCATTGAACAGTGTATGTTATCTGTGCCCCACCCTCTTCTCGCCTTCTACCGCTGCTACTATGTAGTGTTGTGACTAATGCATTGTGTAGATGAAAAGGAACGAGATAGGTTTCAGGACCTGCACGGTGCAATTACGGTATGTTCAGGTTCCCTCCCCCCCCCCATTCCAGTTAAAAGCTATGGTTGTGCTAACTATGCCCCCCTATCTAGGGCTGCGACGACGTTTTGAAATCAGTTGAATCCTACCTGTCCAGATTCCAGACGGACCTGGGGGTAGTTTCTGCAGAAATAGAGTCGCTTCAGTCTCGATCCGCACAGTTGAATTCACAGCTGGAAAATAGACGGAATCTAGAACGGTTACTCGGCCCAGCGGTTGAGGAAGTCAGCATATCACCCAAGGCTGTGCGTCTGATATCGGAGGGACCCATCAACCAGGAATGGGTCAAAGCCCTGAATGAAGTCGAAACGAGATCTGCCAATATCGAAGCAAACACAACCACTTGCAATAATGTCAAGGCTGTCGAGGATATAAAGCCGCTATTGTCTGATCTGAAGGCTAAGGTGAGATACCCCTTAATCTCTCACAATATGCGTTCACATCACTAATGTGTATAATCAAAAGGCCGTTGAACGAATCCGAGACTATCTTGTCGCGCAGATAAAAGCCTTTCGATCACCCAACATCAACGCACAGATCATCCAGCAGCAATCCCTGATCAAATATAAAGACCTATACGGCTTCCTGTCCAGAAACCACCCCGCTCTGGCAGGCGAGATTAGCCAGGCCTATATCAACACGATGAGATGGTATTACCTGTCCAACTTCACGCGCTATCACCAGGCACTGGAGAAACTTAGAGTACATTCTGCGGAGCGCAACGATTTACTGGCTGGTGACCCGAACGCGCAGAAAGGATGTACGCAACCCTTTCCCCCCACAAAACAATTGTTCTTGAAACGGATTATAGAATACAATACTTATTTTACCCACAGCAAACATATTCCCTGGCGGCCGCAACCCAACCTATGACCCCTTTGCCCTTGGCCGGCGCATGGACATCCTAAAATCTGCAAACCACAATGCCCTCCCTTCGTACCTAGCCGAAGAAAACGCCAGCCATGCAAACACCAACACCAACACCAACCTCAAAACCCAACCCGTAATCCACGGCCTCGAAACCCCCTTCCGAAACTTCAACCTAGCCCTAATCGACAACATCTCCGCCGAATACTCCTTCGTAACCGAAATGTTCGCCACAAAGACTCAATCCCTGCACACAAGCTCACGGCGCGTAATCGAGATGTTCGAACCCGTCTTCGCCCTCGGCCACTCTTTAACAAAACACTTAATCGACACCTCGACGGACTGTCTGGGTATATTACTCTGCGTCCGCCTGAACCAGCACTTCGCCTTCGAGCTGCAGCGACGCAAAGTCCCCGTCGCAGATAGCTATATTAATGGTATTAACATGCTACTCTGGCCGCGTTTTCAGATGGTTATGGACTTGCATACCGAATCTATTAAGCGTGTTGCTGCCGCTACGACCACTGGTGGCCTTCTATCCCTATCCGACACCACAAATACAAATACAAACACAAACAGACAATCCTCCTCCTCCTCATTATCATCTTCATCAGCCCCGCATTTCCTCACCCAGCGCTTCGGCCAGTTCTTACAGGGCATCTTAGCACTAAGCAGCGAGGCAGGCGACGACGAGCCTGTCTCGAATAGTCTGGCGCGGTTAAGGGCGGAGTTCGATGTGTTGTTGGTTAAACTGGCGAAATCGGCGAATGGCGGGGATGGGAAGGGTAGGGAGAGATTTTTGTGGAGTAATTATTCGTTGGTTGGGACTATTATTAGTGATACGCGGGGGAAGTTGGCGGAGGAGGTGAAGGAGGTGAGTTTTTGTTTTTCGTCTCATTTTTTTCTTTCTCTTTTGTGATGGTGACGTTTCTAACGGTTTTGAACAGCATTATAATCAGTTGATTAAGAATTCGGCGGGGAGGCGGTGATCTTGTGACAGCTGCTGAAATGGAGGGAGGGAGATGGTAGGTTTCGTGTGAGAGATATATGGGCTTAGTTAGGTGTTGAATGTTTTTTAAGTTGCTTCTTTTTATTATTTTATATCCCATGATAAATATCGGAGTGTGTTTCATTTTCATTTTCATTCTATCTTCTTTCAACTCTCATCTTGCTACTGAAATTCCAAAACTGGTTGTCTACGCAGTGGCATATTTTTGTAATATTTTATCCACTCACACAGAGCTTGGGGTTGAATGTGGATTAGCTACACGATAGTTCGTACGCGGATATAGATAGAGATATACAGGTATATAATAGAGTAGGGAGATATCCCTCCCTTCTTTTTTACTTTTTTATTTTTTGTTCGGCTTTGTAGATTCTATAATATTTAACATCCCGCCCAGAGTTATGGCCGCAGAGAAATGAAATGCCGATGCCGAAAACTAAACCCAATTCAGCTGTTTCACTGCCGAACTTCTCGGCTCATCGGCCATTAGTCCCCACGTTGATGTTTGTTGTCGATGCAGTATCAGGACCTCAACGAACTTAAAACACCACACTCGCTGTTCTGCAAAAAAAAAAGAAGAAGCAAAAAAAAAAAAAAAAAAAAAAGAGGGAGGCCTCTACGAATAAACAACAGAACAACAGGGAGGGGGAGTTTGCTATCCTCCATTTTATTCGTCCATTCGTGTCATCACCGCTTAAGGACCCTCCATGCTTCTCCGTCCACCCCCCGGCGCACTGACACTCGCAATCGGAAGGGCAAACACAATCAGAAGTACACGGGGAAGTAAGAAGAAAGGGAGAAGGCTATTCTCGACTAGCATAGCTACAAATGCCGATTTCACGCATGCGGTAAGAATACCTGGCTCTATGCTACATACGAAATCATATACACCTCCCACCATTCCCCAACAAAAAAAAAAAAAAAAAAAGTTCTGAACAACCTCCCCCTTCCCCCCCCTAATCTAGCCATAATTATTTAAAAAAAAATATTAAAAAAATATAGATAATCGGCGGCGGCGTCGTCGGCCTTTCCATCGCCCGCCACCTCTCCATCACGCGCCCAAACACCTCCACAATCCTCCTCGAACGCCACGCCGCCCTCGGCACAGAAACAACCAGCCGAAACTCCGAAGTCATCCACGCAGGCCTCTACTACCCACCCGCTTCGCTAAAAACACAACTCTGCATCCGCGGCAAACACCTCCTCTACGAGCTCTGTGCCTCCCCCCATAATAACATCCCCCACCGGCAAACGTCGAAATGGATTCTGGCGCAGGACGCAGAGCAATTGGAGCGCTTACAGCGGATGCATGAGCATGCGGCGGCGTTCGGGGTACCTACGCGGTTTTTGGGGAGGGAGGAGATGGGCAGGAGGGAGCCGGATGTAAGGGCCCGGGCGGGGGTGTTGGAGAGCCCCAGCACTGGGATTGTGGATAGCCATGCGCTTATGGCGTGCTTGCAAGCGGGGTTTGAGGAGAGAGGGGGCGATGTTGCGTTTTTGACGGTTGTTAGTCGGATAGAGAAAGTAGAGGCGGGTGGGGGGTATAAGATACATACGCGCTCCGCTGGAACGGGACGAGAAGCAAAGGGCAGTGGGGGGCAAGCGGGGGAAGAAGCAACGATTACGGCGGAGACGGTTATCAATGCCGCCGGCCACAACGCCTGCGCTATTTCTAATATGCTCCTGCCACCAGACCGTCACGTTCACCCGGCCTACGCGAAGGGGACGTATTTCTCCTACGCCGCGTCAAGTCCCAAGCCGCGCACCTTACTCTACCCAGCTCCCAAGCCGGGGCTGGGTGGGTTAGGCACGCATCTTACGCTGGACATGACGGGCCAAGTACGTTTCGGTCCGGATGTGGAATGGGTTGATGGGCCGGAAGATCTGGTGCCGAGTGTGGGCAGGCTAGAGGAGGCTGTGAGGGAGATTCGGGAGTATTTGCCTGGCGTGCGGCCGGAGGCGATAGGGTTGGATTACTGTGGGGTTAGGCCGAAATTGGTAGGGAAGGAAGGGGAGGATAGGGGTGCGTTTAGGGATTTTGTGGTTAGGGAGGAGGAAGGGTTTGAAGGGTTTGTGAATTTGTTGGGGATTGAAAGTCCTGGGTTGACAAGTGCGTTGGCTATTGGGGAGAGGGTTGAGGAGTTGTTGTATGGGTAAATGGGTGGGTTAAAGGGATTAAAAGAGGGGGGGGGGGGGGGGGAAGGAAAGGGGGTTTCATTTTGTAGGTTTTTAGGGGAGTGCGTCGATATATTGATGGACAGATACATGTAGATACTCTATTTGAATTACGTATAGCAGAACTAACTCATTAAACAAGAGAAGTTACTTACGAAACTATGACTACCTCTCTGAACATGGTTATTGTATAGCATTTTTGTTCGTTCGTTCATATGGCCAGTATTCTCCACATTAAAATATGTACACACCTTGAAAACGTCAAACGAGCAACAAGGGGAACGAACACTATGCAATCATATACCTGGATAAAACCCGCCATGAGCAACGTACCTATAGGCGTGTTGTGGCATTAGAGGAGGACGAGTACATTGTGCGAACCAGCTCCGTAACTGCAAGCACCCACGCATCAGATAGTTCAGCTCAACATACCAAACGGGAGTTCTTATACATACCGGCCTTTAAATCAGGATGCGCAGGATCCCGTAACGCACGAATTGCGATAGCCTCCTCCTCACCAGGCTTGACGTTATACTATATATATCAAAAACGAGGTCAGCATGAGATAACCCCTCCTACAACACAATCAATCACGAAAGTATATTTTAGAGAAAAGAGCGAAGGGGGGAAAAAGGGTAAAGAAACTTATACATCAACCAACCCAGTCCCCAACCCCAGCTTCGTAACCAACCCTTCCACCGCCTCTGCCACCAAAAGCGCATCCCTTACTACATCCCCAGTCCCTCTTAGCCCAGGAATATACGGCAAGGCCCTCGCAATCTGCGCCGCCTCCCCGGCCTCACCAATCCCCTTCCCGCCATCACTCCCTTCCGCCCTCTCCGCCATAAATCCAATCACCTTCCCTAAACTAATACACGATGTAATCCCATGTGGAATCCCATACGTGGAGCCTATCGCATGGCCAATGCCGTGGCTTAAACCGAGAGCGCCAGAGAACTGGAAGGGAAAGAGGGCCGCGTAGCCGGCGAGAAGGAGTCGTTGACGGATGTCTGCATCCTGGGGATTGGCGTGGCATTGGGGGAGGAGGGTGAAGAGGTCGGTAAGGGAAGAGAGGGCTAGCCGCTTCGTGGGGATTTCTGGGGCAGAGGGGCTATAGAGGAGTTCAACAGCGTGGTCGAGGGCTCGGATCTGGGAAAGTGATTAGCAAAGTTGTATGTAAAATTCTGTTTGGGAGGGGGAAAGGGGGAGGGAAACATACGGCGGAGCTTAGCCATAGACGGAGGGGTGTATGCAGTGCGATGTCTCCGTCGTATAGCACAGCTATATCGTAATTTTTGTTAGATATTATTTCTAAAAGTGAACATTTCTCCCATTTTCTGCTTCCTGCCATTCACCGTTCGCCCTCGCCCCGAACGCAAAAACATAAAAGGTGGAAATAACCAGACGAGCATCTTAAAAATATTGATTATATAAAACTGACCCTTTGGCACCAGCTCCCTATCCGCAACCGCAACCTTACTCCCATCCGCACTCGTAAATCCCGCATTTTTCGTCGTCTCTGCCACGCTCAGCGTCGTCGGCACTGCAATGCTGGGTATCCATTTCGCTTCCTGCTTGCCCTGCCCACAATTCGCATTTTCTTTGTGCAAATGATATGCAACAGCTTTAGCAGCATCGATGGGCGACCCACCACCGACGGAGAGCAGCACGTCGGCTCCAGATTCCCTAACCGCGGCAACTGCGGTTCCGATGTCGGCTATGGGACTATTTTGGGGGTATTTTCATCAGTATTAAGTTTCATTTTATCTCCTCTATAGTCTTTATGCAGATAATCAACAAAGATATTCGTTGCCTGTCTTCTTCTCGAAAGATGGGGAGGGCGAAAAGGGGAACAAAACGCACGCATGCTCCCGTACCCCGCTATACGTGCCGGCATGATGCGCTTCACCCAATATCTCCTCTATGCGGCTAATCACTGGCGTCTTCTCGCGCAGAGATTTGCCAGTGATGATGTATGCTTTTGAAGCACCAAGGTTGGCAATAACAGTGGGGAGGGAGGTAATGCACCCTGTGTTCTTCTCGTTAGCTCTGCTCTGTCTGGTTGTAGCTATACATGTAGACATTTGGAAATGAGCGACGAGATAAGTAAAGAAAGATGTAATTGATATATACTTACCTCGGCCGTACAGCATGTATTTGATTGGGGACGCAGTATATGCTCCGCAAAGGGTGCTGTCTATGTTACTGCCTTGCATGATAGGAGGAGACATGATGCGTGGCTTTCTTTTTCAATTGTTAGACGTGGTTGGTTAGATTGGATGGAATGAATTGATCAATTATCTTTCCTCCATTTCCTCCTGGTTATTTCGTTTAAATGTAGGGATGCTCTACGGAGGTGGAAGCTGGTTGTATGCCTAGGTAAATTATGGGCCGAAACCCGCGATGAATTCTGGAAAGAGTGGATTCAGAGCAAAGTATAAGACTGCTTTACGGCTAATCTTGAAGTTAATGCTAGTGTAAAACACAGAATCAAGCTCTGTTTCTGTTTCTTCTTTTCTTTAACAAAATAATAAAATTAAATAGTATATGGAGAGGAGGCTGCAGTATAAAATGTCATATTACGGGCTATGCTAAATTCCCTGAAGAGTATATTTCTCTTGAAAATTCTTTGCCCTTTTCGCGCATCAAAACCGAAGAGCATTCCGCGGTAGTTCTACAATTAATGTCTGGAATATTGCCGCCGGACTCCTAACCACCTTACCCAGCAGGAACCGGTAAGCGAAGTAGCCGCCCCGAATCCCTTTTTAGGGAGGAATTTCGCTACTTTCCTTGCTCTCTCCGCACCGACAGGGCTCTCCTCAGCCTCCGAAAACTCGAAGTTCTTCTCTGCCAACAGACTATACATACCCTTTGCGTTCTCGAGATCAATCAGATACAGCTGCGCCAAATACTTGATCTAAATAATCGGGCAGCCCACCAGATAAGCTCGGAGTTCAATTCTTGTGGTCTTGGAGTCTGACACATCATCGACGAGGAAGGCAGTCGTTTGGGGGATGTACGACTCGGGAACAAACTCCCCATCTGTATGGCAATTCGGAGAAGAAGGCCGCACTTCGCTCGTCTCGGGGAAAATAATCTCCTCCTCCCCACTACCGCCGTTCCCACCATCTTCGTCGTCTGCTTTGTTCAGCAGCTAGAAATATATGGCAACAGAAAAGTGATACCGCAAATCTTCTGTAGCTATCCGTTCTGTTTCCACACATTGTGACAGGGTATTAAACAAGTTCCGCAGTAATGCCTGTTAAACTTCAAGGATTCTCGTTTAGTTTAACACAGGGGAAGGACTCTTTGCAGCCTAGAAAATTTTGAGAAAACTGGGCGATTTCTAGGGGTGGCTTCCACAGCCATAACATTGGAGATATCCCTGCACTGATTGGTTTTTGCCTCTTGCCTTGACAGATCAACAAATGATCCTCAAGCAAAATAATCAAGTTCTGACTTTGTCACTCACTCCCCAGTATTGCCTGTAAAACACTCAGCTTCAGCCTACTATTCATTTGAAAGCCTGTTGTCAAACACTTCAGGTATTATGAAATTTATATCTTACCGGAAATTGCCTGTACTTGAACTCCCATCGTCAAGTGCTTGGTTCCACAAGGCGTTGCGGGATGGGGTATAAAACATTTGATGATTTTGTTGCCGCCACGCACTTGCCTTCAACTCCTCACGCCGCGATAAGCTGATAATATCCGGGGACCGGCCTTCAATTAACAAAAGCTCCCTCTCGCGCCGACAAAATAGAGTCGGAGAGGGAAGTTCTTCAGTGAAATCTTATGAATAAAAAAACCACAGGGGCCGAAAAGGATCTCAATCAATCCGTAGCAGTTTCTGGTGACCTTGGAAGAGGCTTCTGGCAGATTAGATTTCCATGGTCATAGCTGATTATTTACGACATAACCTTGACTGAAGTTCCATCTCAAACTTCTCTTTGCCGTACGGCTCTTCGCGCGGCGTTGCCAACATATCCGACCCCCGGGGGCGGATCAGACTCACAGATTGGCTCTCCTGCACCTCGCATATTAGCAAGCACAGACTGTCGGAGGTGCTATTGGAGCAACTCCTTGGGCTTGGTACCTAAGCTGCCAGCTCCGAACTCAACGATCTTGTAGCCATCCTTTTGCTCTGTCAGCCGTTCGTCCGGTGCTACCCGATGTGGGTTGATTCCCATCGATCATCTCGACTTGAGGGAGAACTACTGGTGGCTCGAGCAAACCATGGTTCCCCGGTCACTTGAGTAGATCCTAACTGAATCAGCTCAGATTTTGCGTTGAGGTTTCTCGGAAGTCAAGCAACCCGTAGGTAGGTAGGTATTTAGATATCATAATCCCCAAGCAAAACTGGAATAGTTCGGCCGGAGGATCTAAGGTAACATCGATGTCCCTCTCTCCCTCTTTCACAATGAAAATCACATCGCGCAAGATATGGATTTAGGTTTTTGTTTAGTGATAGAGTCGTTCTGTTTGACAGCCGCCGATACAAGCGGCCAAGAGACGCGTTGTTCCATGGACGGGATTAGGGGATGAATTGTGAGGTTGGGCTGGGCCCATGTCAGGCAACGGCTTCTTCTGGGATGAATTTACCCAAGCTAGACAAAGCCCAGGCCGTGGACTTCCCAAAGAGGAATACTTCCCAAACTCTGAGAAACCTTTAAAAGGCGCTATTCCCCAAATAGAATTGTACCAAACCATAATAGGGCAAAGTACAGACCAGATGGAATGACGCTAGTCTAAACCGGTGGGGGTCGCAGAGAGCTGCCAAAAGCGGCGGCCTCAAAGGGGAGCGCACATCAATATCACACTCCAAATTTCTCGCATATATCAAGTAGCTCGATGGATTGGCGAACATCATTTCAAAGCTAAAAAGAGAAAAGGGAAAGTAGTGTAAAAATACCAGGAATATCACTCATTCTACATACGGTAGTTTAAGAGTATATATAAGTGGGCCCCCAAACTCTTTCTTACAAATACATACTCTCTGAGTACAATTCATGAACACAAAACAGAGGAGAGTACACCGGAAAAGAGAAAGAAAAAAACAGAAACGCCCACCACGGGAAAAAAATACTCTAACAAACAAGAAAGGGAGAAAAGAGAAAAATGAAAAAGAAAACTTTTTCTTTCCCGTTTGTTTTGCCTGTCCAATCTAGAGAAAAACCAAGAAAAATAGAAAAAAGGAGAAAAATTCCCGTTCTCTCAAATCGACAATTATCTTTCCTCCACAACCGGGGGGGCCGGGTTGAGGGAGGGAAAATGGCAAGGGAGGGGGGGAATATTCAAATCTTTATCATCGCGGATTCAATAATCATATATCACACTCACACACGCACACACTCACACACACACACACTCACACAAAGTTTCAGGAGTGAAAAACTAGTTCAGGTAATAGTAAAACAATTTGTATCTTTTCTTTCTTCTTCGTCGTCGTCGTCTTCTACTTTTCATAACGTACCCCTATCAATGTGCTGGTAGCAGGAGGAGATGAGAGTGTGGTTGGTGCAGTAGGCGGGATGAGGGGGGCTTTATTAGGCCCTCATTCCACCAATCGCGGAGGAGAAGAGAGAGAGAGAGAGAGTTCGTGTTTGTGTGCTGGAGAGTGGGAGTAAGCATATCAAATTTGCGACGGGGGGCGACGGGGGGGAAGAAAAGGAAAGAAAGGGAAAGGAAAGGAAGGAAAAATATATAAACAACTTTTTCCGGACCTCTGGATATCAGGTAGGTAAAGAAAGCAAGAGTGAAAACGGCGACGGAGACGAGGTGAGGGGGGAGAAAGCCTATGAAAGATACGGACAGGCGGAGATAAGAAGATAAGAAGATAGAAGGACAGTCGCCGGGGTTGGGGGGATTGGCACGTAACACACGACTCGGACGCGGATAAAGGAAGGAAAGGAAAAGAAAGCAGAAGAAAACATGGGTGCCCAATAAAAGGTAGGCAAGACACACACACAACCCATCAAAGGAAAAAGGAAAGAAAAAAAATAGAGTAAAATAAGAATGATGGAATAAAAAATAAAAAAAATAAGTACTCATAAATCACGTTAAAAAGTCGAACAGAGGCCGAAGAAAGCAAACGAGTCGGGCCGCGGAGGGGGTTCTTTTTTAAAAAGCGGCCAAAAACAACACATGGAAAAAAACACTTATGGGCTGCTTTTGTTTCGCCAACACCTGATAAACCATCCGCCCCTCCCATTTAACAAGCATCGGATTTGAAGAAAGAGAAAGAAAAAACGAAGAAAGAAAAACAATTAAAGAATCACCCCGTGGAGTGGAATTACGATTTCGTTTCTTCTGGCTGGCTCTCTTTCCCGGATTCCTTTGGCTTGGCTGCGTCGGGAGCTTCGCCTTCACCACCCTTATTCTTCATGTATTCATCATAAACATTGATTGCCTCATCAACCTTGGCGCGGAGTGCAGCCTCGTCATCGACCCTGTTGTAAGTAGTCAAACCGTTAGCATAGTGCTTACGATACGAAAAAAAAAAAACCCCCCCAAAAAAAACCTTGCGAAGCGTGAAAAAGGTATAAAACTTACAAACTAAGTAGTTCAGCATTGTCCATTTCCAAAAGCATACCAGTGATCTTGCCCGCCAACTCGGGTTGTTGGGCTTGGATCTTGGGGTAGATAGCTTCACCAAGCATTTGTTTTTGTTGAGCGGGTGGCGCGGCGCTCAAAGCCTGGAGGCTGAGGCTGGGACCACCCGCAGACTCATCACGGGGCGGCATTCCTTGAGCCGGAGCAGCTCCACGACCAGCTTGTCCAGGACGGCCCATGCCGCCTTGCTGGGGTGGCATGCCACGGCCCTGGGTGAAACCTTGACCGCCAGCGCGCATGCCAGGTACATTACCCATATTTGGAGGCATACCCTGCATGCCGGCAACCTGACCGCGACCGCCACCACCTCGCCCAAACGATGCTTGGACCTGAGCAATAGCTTGAGGGTAGCTAAGGCCGTTTGGTAGGCCACCAGGGCCCTGGAGCGCACCAATGGGGAGTCCCTGGCCACCTAAGCCAAAGGCGTTAGGTGGGAGTTGTTGGTTGGGATTAATACCACGTCCGCCTTGCTGTCCTGGGAAGCCACCAGCAAATTGGCCAGGGCGACCGCCTGGCATGCCGGGGAGGACCATTCCGGGTTGTTGACCAAAGGCCATACCACCGCGTTGTCCAGCGTTGGCAGGAATGAATCCTTGCTGGCCTGGTGGGTAGTAGACAGCGGGCTGCATGAACTGTTAAGATAATCAGAATACACAGGAAATCGTACAGGTGGGGTGGTATGAAATTCTCAAAACTTACTGGCTGGGACATTCCTGCAGCAGCAGCAACCTGCTGTTGTCGGATAGTATTACGAGCTTGAATGCTTGCCTCGAGCTGCGGGCAGTAAACTGTTAGCAGGGCCATAGAAAGAGAGAATTTTATAGCCATGAAGTACGTACCTGGCTCTTGCGCACATCCTTACGTTGAGCAAGTGCAACGTATAGAGGTTTGCCGTTGACCATGCGCTGGTTCATCTCCGTGACAGCCTTGGAAGCTTCATCAGGATTGCTGAAGCATACGAAACCAAAGCCCTTGCTTTTTCCAAGTTTCTTATCATTGGATTTCTTGCTATCAGATTTCTCAGCCTTATCGCTCTTGTCAGCGGAGTCCTCTTCAGCGGGCTCCTTATTAGCCTCCTCCTTCACGTTCTCCTTGTTAGAGGTCTCTTTTTCCTTGTCAGATTCAGAATCAGCCTCCCCAATAGTGTCACGCATGACTCTGGCAGAGGTAATGTTTCCGAAGCCAATGAAAAGGTCCCGGAGCTTCTCATCATCAGTGTCATCGGTCAAGTTTTTGACGTAGAGGTTAACACCTTGGTACTTGGATGCCTTTTCGACACGGGCAGCCTCATGTTGCTTGCGCAGCTCCTCCTCCCGCTCGTGTTTCTTCTGTGCGCGGCCAACGTAAAGTTTTTGGCCCTTGTAGTCTTTGTCATGTAGCTCTTCAACGGCGGCAGCAGCGCTCTCATGGTTGACGAAGTTGACGAAACCGAACCCTCTGCTCTTTCCAGTTTCGCTGTCGCGGCTGAGCGATGCGGAGGTGATATCGCCGTACTTCTCAAACAGCTCCCGGAACTCTTCATTGGAGACTTCAGTATCCAAGTTCTTCACATAGACGTTGGTGAAGTTGGCCTTCATCTCCTCGAATTTGCTCTGGCGATCCTTCTTGGCGATGTGGTGGCCGACGAAAACCTTCTTCTCGTTTAGCAACATACCGTTAACGTGTTTGATGGCGTTGGTGGCAGCTTCAGCGGTTTCGTAGTGGACAAAGCCATATCCCTTGGAGTTACCGAACTCGTCCTGGGCAACTTTGCAGCTGAGAATATTACCGAAAGCGGCGAAGGTGTCGTGAAGAGCCTTGTTGTCGATGGCAGTGTCCAAGTTCTTGATGAAGACATTACCCTGGCCGGTCTTGCGCAGAGCAGGATCACGCTGGGACCACATGATCCGGCAGGGTTTGCCCTTGATAAGAGTGTAGTTGAGGTCTTCGAGAGCACGCTCGCCATCAGCGGTATTGTTGTAGTTGACGTAGGCATAACCGAGAGAGCGTCTGGTGACGGCGTCGCGGCATACACGGATGGAGGCGACTTGGCCGATGGAGGAGAAGAGCTCGAAAAGCATGGCTTCGGTGACGGAGGGGTCTAATTCTCCGACGTAGAGGGAGGCAGAATGTGGTTGGGTGTTGCTGGGAGCAGCGGAGTTAGGGGTCTCGCTGCCATCTCCGGCAGCATCGTTCGCAACGTTTGTGTTGATGGTGGTGCCATTCGTCGACGATTCCACGGGGTTGGTCTCTGGGACGGCGGCGGAGGATACTTCGGCAGCAGACATTTTGGCGATGGAGATTGTTGTCCTTTTTTTCTTCTTCTAATATCTATAGTGGCAAAGAAGCAGTGTGAGCTAGTGGCCAGACCAAACCAAGAGCAGAAAGGCACGGGTTTTCTTTGAAGAAGTTGGGAGACGACAACTTGGAGGATGTGTCTACTTTGTGGGATTTTTGCCAGGGGTCAGAGAAAGAAAGGTTAGAAAGACGTACACTGACTAGACACGTGTGATAGTCAAAGGAACGAAGAAGGATATCAACAGTAAGATCTGCCAATGAACGGGCTACCTGTTAGCACAGTCTTCTCCTTGATGGTTGTTGTTGCTGCTGGCGGCGGTGGTGTTGTTTGTGTAGTGGTGGGGATGGGAAAGAAAAAAAGGGAAAGCTGCAAGAGGTCAGAAGTGGACTCACCGGATAAGATCTCGTACAGGGCTTTCAAAGGGGGGTTTTCAACTTTTTTTGGCAAGTTACGAGTATTTTCGACAAGGGGAAGGGGGCAAAAGAAAGAGAAAGAGAGAGAGAGAGAGCACACTGGATGAGGACACAGTGGTTGAGCAGAGGGACACTGGGGATGTGGTAGTGTGTGGCGGTGTCTAAAGAACAAGACAGGAAGAAAAAAGGGACGACGATGCAGGTTGAGGGTGTGTTGAAGGTCGGAGTATGGAGTATGTAGAGAGATATGAGGGAGGGATGGTACTGTGCTGTGAGAAAAGAAAAAGAAGACCGCAGCAGCCGCGAGGTTCTCTTCGTCTTCTTCTTCTCCTTTTTTTTTTTTTTTTTTTCCTTTACAGCTTTCTTTTTTTTCGTTCTCTCTCGTTCTAAATTTTTTTTTTTTCTGTTTTGGGGGTTTGTGACAAGGGAAGAAGAAGAAGAAGAAAAAAAAAAATTTTAATTAAGAATGAAAAAGAATGAAAATTTTTTTGGGAATTTTTGGCGGACTTGAAAAAATCAAATTCGGGGGGGCCTGCGCTAGTCCGGATCGGGTAGTCGTGGAAGTTCCGTGGTTTGGCTGAAGCAGAAGCAGAAGCAGAAGATAAACACAATAACAACAATAAATAAACAACAACAAACAACAACAAACGCCGCCTCAGTAACTGGATGTGTATGAGGGCATTACGGGGTTGGCTTGGTGAGCAATCTGAACTTTGTTTCCCCTTTCCTTCAGATCGTTTTGCGTACAGTTCCCTCCTGTTGCTTTTTTTCTTTTCTTTCGCCTCCCTCACCTCGCCCCGAAGGCTGGAAACTCCAACCGCTGCCCTGGTACAAACGATATCGGTGGGGGCTGTACAGTTACCTAGATACCTAAGTAGTTGTAAACATGTGCCTTAAGGGAGAGTAACGTTCGTATCCTTCCTCCACCAATCCCGCCAGTAGGCACTTCCGGAGTATCTGTTTTGATATCTGTTGAGCTGCTCCAACGCAGTTGTTGACTCTTGCCCATCTACGCTGTGGCTGCCATTTTACGACCAGAAACCAGAGAGAGAGAGAGAGAGAGAGAGAGAGAGAGAGAGAGAGAGAGAGAGAGAATACTTTGTGAGTGAGCAACAAAGGCAGGAATCAAGATGCTCGTGGTAATTCACGTTTTGCGAAAAAGGGAAGAAAACCGATGTTTAATAAAATAGTAAAGAAACAGACAGACGCCTAGTAGCCATGCCCGCGCTCGGTTCTTTCAAAAAGAAACAACCCGAGCAAATGGAAGAAGAAAGGCGACGAAGAAGCTCTAAACTAAACAGAGTAAATAAAAAAGTAAAGGGAAAAAGGGAAAAAGGAAAAAAGGGAAAAAGCGACTCAATTTCCCCTCATCATATAACCTAAAATAATTTGCTTGCTCAAAAAATTGCCATCCTCCAAGTAGTTACCGGGCCTTGCCATCAGTCTTTCTTGCTGTACTCTTCTAAATATCCCCTCAAGGGGGAGGGACAGAGAAAAGAAAAAAGGAAAAAAGAAATAAAACCAAAACGCAGACACACTTCATTAACAATCATGCAAATGTATATGAAGAAAGGAAAAAGAAATATGAATAAAAAAATAAAAAAAATAAATCCTGCTCAGCTCAGCTCAAATCAAACCCAGCCCCTGCATTAATCGCATACATCAACTTCTCCTTCAACGTATCCCGCCTCGTATACCGTGGCAGTTTCAGCAAATTCGCACAGGTACTGGTGCTAGGTAACCTCTCTTCATCCGCGCTTGAATCCCGGATACTAAACCGCGGATTCAAATGGCTGAACCCCAATAACGGCGCACGCGGCGTCGACGTCACGAATTTAAGCACCTTCTGCCGCTCCTCGTTCGTCATCGACTGCAGCACGTCCCAGAATAGCTTGATTGTGGGGTGTTCCTGGTTATCGTCGCCGATCACGTAGACGCCGCTGTAGACAGTGTTGCGGCGGAGGTCGGCTACGTCGATCTCCCCTGCGTCTCCGCCGACGAGGGTTTGGAGTTCGGACTGGTTGAACATGGATAGCCAGGAGGGTTGGACGATGGTGCCTAGGCCCTGGAGGAAGGCGTTGGTTTGTAGGTATGGTTGTGCCTGGAGTCGGTGGCGGGCGATGTAGGAGATGTAGACAAGTCGGTTTTGGTTCGTCACGGGGATTTCGGAGCCGTGGGGTTTTAGGTCTTTGGTTATGCTTTCTGTGACTGTTTCTATGGTGCCGTCTGGTCTTTTGATGGGGACGGCTATGGTGTCGGTTACAGTGAAGTTTAATGCGAAGTCTTCGACGTCTCCCGGGTAATTTTTCAGTTGGAGCTGTGGGCGGGATGGTTAACAAAAAATAAAAATAAAAATAAAAATAGAAGTTACGTGAAAGGGGTTACGTGTCAGTAGTAAAAAAGGGACTTACCAGTCCCTGGTAAAGGCTTTCGTCGAGATCCCGTACGTCATTGAGGTTAGCACGGTACGAGGACTCCTTGCGCGCCGAACTCGTCCCTCCAGTTAAAGCCCATTTTAAAAGAAAAAATCCTGCGAAGCTGACATCCACCAGAATTCCTTCATACAGACATTTCCCAATAATACGACCCAAAAACTCATACCGCTTCAATATTTCCTTGACCTCTGCATTAAGTATGGGGCTTTTTTCAGGGACTCCCTCTCGCCGAAGCTCCGCCTTTCGCTGCTCTATGATTGTAGGGTTCGGGTACAACAGGTGCTGATCGTTCTCGATAAAAAGGCTGGAAGTACCCGACGGATTGAAGGCGTCATTGATAACGCTCGTGAGAAATTCTTTCGTGACCCCGCCACCGTCGATTCCTGCTTCTGGCGTGCCGAATTTGTCGATAAAAGATATCTGTATCGGCTCTTTAAAACCGTCACCTAGATCGTAAAACTGTTCGAATGCGTCCTGGAAGAGGGATTCTCGTCTTATGTTCGCATGATGCTTATTCAGGATGTCATGTCCCATAGGCCTACCATCCTCGTTGAATCCCATCAAGCTCTGAGCAACGGACAAGCGCCAAGAGTCGGGGTCAATAAATCCCCGTCTCCTTTGAACTTGGTCTCTGAAGATAAACTCCCGGAATATCTGAACACGGGTGGCGAATGGTATGAAAAATGGTATGTTCCGCAAAATTTCCAACCGTGGAGCGACCGCTTCGAGCTCTTTCCTCCGCGCGACTTGCTGCTGTCGCCTTCTCAGCTCCTCGATTCGGCGAAGCTGCTGAGCCCTTCCTGTCCCTATCAGCCCCCGGGAGTGGTCAAAGTCATCCTCCATTGACTCATCCGGTGTCTCGTCATCGTCTTCATCGTCATCATCGTCATCTTGGAGTTGGTGTCTGTTTTCCTCCTCAGCGACGACCGTAGGAATGAAGCCTTCCATATCAAAGCGATCAACCATAAGCCAGTGGCCATCAGGCAAAAATTTCCGTCTCGAACTATATGGCTAGTTAGGAATCGTATCTAATAATTAGAAATTAGGATGGAGGCGCACTTACTCTCTCTCGTGTACCATGCGTAACAAACCTGTCACCAATCCTTTGAAATAATCCAGAGGTATTCCGGTAACTCCCACCAAGGTGCTACCTTTAGACTTCAGAGATGACGGAAGCGGCTCCAGTTTCGTAGCACGAGTGTTAAAATAATTGCGAATTCCGCTGGGGTCAGTGGTATCTACATTAGTAGAAGTTAAATCTGCCGCATTCCAATATAGCGTAAATGCGAGATTCTTCAAGAAAAGGGTCAAGTTCCTAACATCGTCAAGTGGTAGAGCACTCTCTTGTGTCCAGGAAGCGTTCAGGTTTGTAGTTCTCCCTAGTGAAGGAGCGGCAGAAAAGAATTCCTCGTCGTCCAAAACTTTAAGAAGGAAGGTATAAAGCTCAAGAAACAGTAGAATGATTGTCCATTCTTGGTCTTGGTCGCTGCTGTGTTGGACTGCTCCATTTCGGCCCTGAGGGTTAAGTGAAGAGCCTGCTTGAAGCATTGCCAAGACATCACGCGAGTTCTGCACTATATTTCGAAACACCTTTGTTGACCTAGATGCGTTCCAAAAGTACTTGATAGCAGGTAGTTGACCTGAAGTAGAATCGCCGGCTACTCCTGTTTCCATTGCAGAACCCAGGTAAAGCCACATGCGTATTTCATCCCCTCTCTTGGGGAAAGCCCTCAGAAGCGTCAGCGCATAGGCCGCTAAGGCCTTCGCATCATCCGATGCCTGTAGTTGCAGCGGAGATGTCTTGGAAGTTGGAAATCGACTTGATCCTGCCTGGGTTAGTAGGTGTGTGATGCTGTGCTGGTCGACTAGTGTGAGGAGTTGACTTCGAACGAAGGCAGGAAGGCTAGACTGGGACTGATCCTCGTCACCAAAACGGCGAGAAAGGTCACCAGCAGCAGGGCTTAGAAGACCCGAAACGACCTTAACAAACAAAGTCTCTGGAGCCTGCTTGACAACACCATCACCTTGTGCGTGTCGATGGAAGAAGATAAAATAGGAGAGTAGCCACAATCGTTTGTCCACGTCCGATGGCGGGAGAAAAGAGTCTGCGGATGGCAGGATATGTGAATCTATCGCTGAGGCTAGGAGTTTATAGTTTATTCCCGTGGCTAGGTCACCTATCCCTCCAAGGTGGTTGTCAAGAGACGGTATAGTTAGAAAGACTCGTCCAAACCAGCCATAAGCATCGAGGGTTTCCGATGTGATTGGTTGGAGAAGAGCGAGCACACTCTTCACCACCTTATCTCTGGTTTGACTAGTATTCAGCCAGGACGATCGGAGGTTTAAAGTTATGGCAGCTAAAACAGAATAATACTGTTCAGCTTGTCGAGTCATTTGTTTCGGTATCAAAGCAGAAAGGAACGAAATAAGCTGGAGAAGATCGTTGACCAACGATACAGACGCATCGGACGAGGATGCCGTAGCAAGAAACTTAAGAGCAACAACTCCGAAACGGCCAAGGGTGAGCGGCCATTCTCCATCAGGCTCGAGCACAGGAGCTTCTTCTAAGGTCATTTGGAAAGACTTTGCAAAATATGATAGTCGGGCCCAGTCATCCCGATTCTTAATCCAAATAAAACGCAACAGCTTCCTAAGCTGAGACAAACAATCTGTAGGGTTTGTATAAGGCCGCGGCGGGCCCTTCCACACCAGAGCTCCCGTATCTGAACCGGATATGTTACCAGATTCTCTATTCCGTTCCGCGTTATCCCACTCTGCCCTCCAAGAGTCCTTTGTTGCTTTACGGGCCTTGTATCCCCTCCATGTTCGCTGGAGAGTGCGGCTTGCGTTCAAGCGCTCCCTGTCTAGTTGTCGCTGGCGGCGTTCCTGCTGAGCGAGGGCGAGGGTTGCCTGGGGCCCCGGGCCAACTGGAGCATGACGTCCCGAAGCGTGTGCGGACAATGAATTTGTTGGTCGGTTTGAGAGGTTGACCTGTCGCGGTCGGCGAGCGTTCCCAGTAAATGACTGGAACATGGTTGCTGTCAAGGCTGTGGGGAGGAGGAGGGGAGCCTGGTTGAGATTGGGCTGATATAAATGCTCAGTGGTGGCGGGGGACTGCGCAAGAGGGTGCGGCAAAGCTGTCCATGCTTCAAAACGTTGGACTCTAGCTGGACAGGTTCATTCTACTGGAAAAGACGACAATATCCGTAGTAGTGTCGTCCCGCGGTGATGGGTGTTTCGAGAATCTCGGAGGTTGAAAGTTCTCTGCGCGTTGGCGGCCAGGAACTTAAACTTAGATTGCATAAACAACTTACGTCGTCATCGGTCAAAACCATAACTTGACAAATTTTTTCAGATCTCGCCATCGCATACAGCCTAAAAATACACACAGCACCCGCTTTGATATGTAAGCAGCACAATATATAGGTAGGATGAATATATTGAGCGCAAGCTTCTATGGGCAATAATTCTTACGTTTTGTTGCAAGAATGAAATATATTGGTAGTTTGTAAAGCCTGATAGTTGTGGCGTCAGAATGCATATAACTGCTCGTTTGTGAGTCTGGACGCACCATGAAGCTAAGAATTGACAATAGCTCTATGATCTGTACGCTTTTTCTCGCAAATGAAACGTGATGTCTACACCCCATTGATTTCATTTGTCCACAATGAGTAGAAAATAGGAACACTAGCCAAAACCCACAGAGCCTGCAATATTAATTCCTAACTGAAATCTCGAAACGGCATCAATTGAATACGTTTTCTAGTACTAAGTCAAAAACGCAAAAAGCCATGCGCACAATGGCGCAAGAAGCAATGTTCAGGGGGGAGGGGAAATGGACAAAGAACACCTTCCCCCAGATTTTCATACATAAACCCATAAACCCTTTCGCCTGTAACCTCTAACCACAGCAAGCCAACAAAGTAGATAACGGATATATTGTACATGAGGGAAACGGAGCCAGGATCTGCTCTGAAAAGACCAATGAAAGAGGATGGTGAGATCAAGCAGAGCGTACCAATAATATACCTCAATATTGAAAAAACCGAGGCGGCCGACCGCCTGTGAATGGTTGGAGGAGGGATCGTATGGGGCCGGCGAAACTCGTAATGTGGTTGAAATAGAAATGTCAACAGCAAAAACTAAACGATAAGAGTCTATGGCTCTTGCTTGCTTGGACGTCTTCGCCGTTTGCTGTTATCATTGTCCTCCTGGCTTGGTATTTTGATCGGGAGTTGCTTGCTTTGACTGCTCCTCTGAAACGGCAGCGCTCTCTTGGCCGGCCACCACCTCTCCTCTTCGTACCCGTTCGATTTCGTCAGACTCTAATTCGTTATTTGCATACCAGTCATCGAGGTAGTCTTTCCCATTCATCCCCCGCGGTACCTCCACTTCCCTCTCACCGATCATTATCGTTTTCGTGTACTGGGTTCTTGTAGGCTCCATTCGTTTCGTGACGAAGGGGGTGAGCTGTTATGGAAAAGCCGGCGTGAAAAGGCGCTTCAAGTCAGTAATCCAGTGATCTAAGGGCGCATAAGGAAAGGGGTAGGCGCGATGAGGAGTATAACAGAAGTGAAAGAGGGTGTTGGGGGGTTGGGGGGTTGGGGGGTGAAGACGGATTGCAAGCAATAGAACGAACCTTAAAGGTATCAAGTCCCTCTGGAACGACATATGTGCGCACTTTTCGCCAATCGATAAAATATGTGCCCTTCTTCTTGCCGAAGTATCCAACATTGCCCGTCCGGTTACCCTTGTAATAGCCTCCGTTGACCTGTTTGGTGGTCAACCGCAGCCGCGCATTCAAACTTGATGTGGGTTTAAACATGATTTGAAACAAAATGGTAATGGGCCATTCAAAGGCGAATGACCAAGCATCTACCTCTAATTCGCAAAGAGTCGTAGGGGCGCGGAGGTTGGGGTATGTGCTCGTTTGGCGGTGGTTGATCTTCTCCTTCGTCCTGCGAAGTTCAGCGAGAAAGCTTGACTAGCGCCGATTGAGGAACCGAGAAACTTTTTTTTTTTCCATGCAGGGATCAGCGACCTCTTTTCTGGCGGCCCAATAAATTACTTTCCTGAGCAAGGCACAAATAAATTCCACATCTTGCAACACCGTCTTTTCTCAGTGTGTTATGGTTTACTAGTTTAATTGTGCTCTCTTCCTCTTCTCCCTCGGGGCGGAATTAATTATAGCTATGGCTAGACAATCTAACCAGCTCCGGTCCAAAGAAGAGCCCCGCCGTCCAAAACCCAAGGGAACGAAAAAGACATCTACACGGGGCGGTTTGGACGCCTTAACAATCGCAGAAAAACAATATCCTTCGAGCTCTGGAATTCGAAAACATCGCCTAGGAGTGGAAGAAGCTGACGGCTCAAAGCGAAAGAGAGCTGGTACTTCTAGACTAGACGGTGAAGAAGACTCCCACGATCAACCGTCGAAACGAAGGAGGACGGGCGACGACGATGAAGGCTCAGACCTAAGCGACAATTATGGAAGCGATAGTGAGGGGAATGAATGGCAGCTAGGGCGGGTCGATGACGATGATGACAGCGATATCGATAGTGATGAAGCTATGGGTGAGAGTGACGAGGAGAATTTTGATGGGCGGAAGGTTGGTGGGAGCTCCAAGGGCAAGGCGAAACCTCCGTTGGGAAAACGGGATACGGACGATTTCGATTTATCCGAAGGTGATGGAGAACTGGGTGACGATGATGATTTTGGGGAAGAAGCGGTGGATCTTGCTACGGCTTGGGATATGAATGTAGAAAAGGCGGAATCGGATGCTAAAGGGAAGGTTAAGAAGTCTAAAAAGAATTCTCGATCTAAGACTACGGATGAAGAAGATGATCTTGATACTACTGGTAGCGAACCTGAGGAGGAAGATGACGACCCTGACGATTCTGACGACAACGATGCGAGCGATTCTTCTGGACTATCCCTTTCCGACGAGGATGATTTGAACGAGCGTGGCCTGTCGAAATTACAAAAGTTCGTCAAGGCCATGGAAAAAGGACAAGTCAGCGACGGCAAATCGAAACTGAAGCATCGGGCCACCACTCAAAGCGCCCAACCTACAGAATTCGGCCTCATGCCAACCCGGAAACTTACGGTTGCCGATCTTATACCCACCATTTCCGACTCTCGCATGAAAGGGTCGCTAAAACATCTAGACGCCGTTCCTTCAACGAAGAAGAGCAAAGCCGGAATACCTGGGAAACTGGAAGCGCCTCTTGCTAAACGGCAGCAGGACCGTATTGACCGTGCGGCCGCTTACGAGAAGAGCAAAGAGACCCTTGATCGATGGATTGAAACAGTGAAAGCCAACCGGAGGGCTGACCATCTGTCATTCCCCATTCCTGAACCAAATGCCATACAACAGTCATCTATTACTGATACGAAGCCATTGACTGACCTCGAGAGCACTATTCAAAATATCCTTGTGGAGAGCGGCTTAGCGGATGAGAAGGATAAAACTGGAGAAGCTCGGATTCAGGAATTTGAAGAATTACAAGCAAAAAAAATTCCTTTGGAAGAAATACAGGCCCGTCGCGCGGAGCTACGAAAGGCTCGAGAGTTACTTTTCCGTGAGGAGGTCCGGGCTAAGCGGATCAAAAAAATTAAGAGTAAATCATACCGCCGTGTGCATCGCAAGGAGCGGGAAAAGATGGATCTTAGAGAGAGAGAAGCTCTAATTTCTGCAGGGGTTGATGTTGATGAGGAAGATCGTGAAAAGCTTGACCGCCGTAGAGCCGAATCTCGAATGGGAGCAAAACATAGGGAAAGCAAATGGGCCAAAAGTCTCAAGCAAACTGGAAGGACTGCCTGGGATGATGAAGCACGACTCGAAATGGCAGATCTCGCAAGGCGCGAGGAGGAACTGCAGAGCAGAATCGAAGGGAAACGAGTTGCGACAGGGCAGGAAGAGTACCTAGGGTCTTCAAGTGAGGAATCGGAGAGCGAGAGTGGTGAATCTGAAAATGGGTTTGGGTCAGACGCTGAGACACAACGTCTAAAGAAAAAACTCGAGGAGATGGACCAAAATGGAAATGACAATGAAGAAGCAATGACGGGACCGCATGCAACCTTACTGTCCATGAAATTTATGCGGAATGCGGAAGCTGCGCGGAAAGCTCAGAATGATGCTGAGATTAAAAAGCTCCGTCGCGAGATGGGTGGAGAGGACGATTCACAATCTGATAATGAAATGGCGGAGATGGGCCGGCAGAAGTTTGGCCAACATGCCACCACCAGCAAACCTGCTGTTACAGTTCCTCAGCGACAGGAATTCGAGGAGCCAGATTCCGATACAAATGACAAGCCCCGCGCAATGGAATCCGATGGAGAAATTGAGATCAAAGTGGATAGCAATCAGGCCCCTAAATCTATTACACGCACTTCACGTCCTCTCAAGAAACACTCTAATCAAAAAACCAACGACGATGATGTCGACAATCCATGGCTCGCGCAACCCAAAAGGAATGCGAAGAAGCAAAGTGACTCGTCCGACGGAGCGGCTGACATTACCTTGATAACTAACGATGCCGACGAAAACGGCCCTTCTCAGCCCCGATTGTCAGCGGAACCCAAACGAGGCAAACCAGCCAAAAATCAAGTCGCAAACAAATCACGTAATAAGCCAGCCGCTGCTGCTGCTGCTGCTGCCAGTGATATTGATATTGATGATGATGAGGATGATGATGACGACGACGATAATGCACGTGTACCTGTCCTCCTCAAAAACGCCGATCTCGTCAAGAAAGCATTCGCAGGCGACGAGGTGCTAGCCGATTTCTCGAAAGAGAAACTCGACACGGTCGAGGAGGAGGGTGACCAAGTCATCGACACCACATTGCCCGGGTGGGGATCGTGGGCTGGCGCGGGATTGACGAAACGGGAGAAGAAGCAGGCGAAGGCGAGACGCTCATTCGTGACGGAGGAGGGTGTCAAGGCCGAGAAGAGGAAAGATGCGAAGCTTGATAGGGTTATTATCAATGAGAAGAGGGTTAAGAAGGTAAGTCATAAAATATATTACCCTCAGTGTTTATTGTATAATAACATGTGGCAATATCCAAATAACTAATTACAAAAAAACAACAACAGAATACAAAATATCTCGCCTCCCAATTACCCCACCCTTTCGAATCAAGGCAGCAATATGAACGCTCCCTCCGGCTGCCCATCGGGCCCGAATGGACGACCAAGGAAACATTCCAGAACGCAACGAAGCCGCGTGTCATGCTTAAACAGGGCGTTATCAAGCCGTTGCAGAAACCTCTGTTGTAATTATGGTTATATTTTGTTTTTCTATTTTTTCCTTTTGGCTAGTGTTGGATTATAGAATCCGTCAATAGAGTTCCATCCAATATCTCCTATGTTGTTGGGTATAAAGGTTTATTTTATTTCATTTTTGAAGCACTTACGCTGTTATCGTATGTTATTTGGGCCAAAGGGGCAAAAAAATATGGATGTTCATAGCAAAATACTTCGATTCCCCCCACCCCCTCTTTTTTTTACCAAAAAGTAATTGCCTTTTCTTTCATCTTCTAAAGCATCGTGATACCCATGAATATCCTCCACTCCGGTGCCTTCCATCCCCCTTTTCTCAGGGTAGTCCTATATAATACAAATGCCAAAGCTGAAGAAACTCACAAGCCTCCTATTTCTCTTTACATCCATACATATCACTCACTCCTACTCCATACGATAAAAGTTTACTTCCATTGATCTACCCATCCCTCATCCTACCCACCGCTAGTGCCGAACAACAAAAAAAGTTCTGAGCTGGCCTGCTGACATGGTACCGTGTTTGGGAGCCTTTTGGTGGGAGGGGGAATGTCGTTGAGGCTGTTAGTGTTAAAGTAGTGCTTCCTTTCTTAAGCTGACAAGCGTCCCGTAGCCCGCCAGACCTTTCCGTATGATAGTTTATATATTAACCAAAAAAGAAGGAATCCTTCCTCCGTTCGGTTTTTCACTGATTGATAGGTTCAGCTGCTCGGATTGGGGTTGGGGGCATCTGGTTATCTATCATATTCTATCCAAGTTTCGGGGGTGCATAATGACAGTATCAGCTGGGGAAGAGATGCATGTAAAGGACGTGGCCATGCATGTTGCTGTGCATTACATGAACCGTACATAACATACAGACTGTATGTTGTGCATCGTAGCAGCTCCGAGAGGGGGGCGATATGGGTTGCAGCCTAAAACAAAATCCCTGCAGGCCGGATAGACGTCCAGGTGAGAGATATTTATTTTATCCGTTAGGAAGAGAAAGCGGGATAGAAGGGGTCGTGTTATGTATATTTGAGTAATAAATTCGTTGGATGTTGGTTGCTACAAAAGCACGATCACGTGTGATCGTCAGTTTAGGGGCAATTCCCAAAGAAGGCTTCCCCCAGGACGACAGCCAGCAGCAAAGTTCTTTTTTAGCTCTCGTTTAGAATCCGGACTAAGTTTAGTTTTGGTTAACCCTGGCAACCGAAGGTTGATCATCCGACGACCACAACGGTTTTCTGATGGTGGGCTGCTTTCTTCCTTTCCTTTTTGCTTTCTCTTTTTTATTGAAGAGTTTCTCAGGTGAGATTTCTGTGTGCTGGAGTAGAGGGGAGGGATGGTGTATACGATTTGAATGCCACGGCCCAGTGGCTAGTCCGCACTGTCACTGGCAAAATATTTATTGTCTTGGGCTATTTGAACGCAGTGGGTTTATCTGATGATTCATCACTATTAATAGACCTATGATATTGTGCAGTATATATCAAGTACCACAATATGAAGGAAAAGTGGATTGGAACATTCTGTTTTCTGCTTAGAGTTAGTTTGTCAGCACATTTGTGAACTTTTAAATACATTTAAATACACTATGGCGAGGCCTGGTATAAAAGTATTTCTGAGTATTTGGCAAGAAGACTGGCGATTTTATGCTATATATAGACAACTATTTGGGCTTATTCTTTGTGTGAGATCCACTCATATTTCTCATGAACCTGGAATGGCCTCAGGCATCCTCATTTCCAACTCCACATGCAGCACGGCATAGAATGGATCTCATATAAACATGAGAGTGAACACCGTTGAATTCTAACATACTCCGTGTGGGGTTTCCAAGGTTGCTACGTCACCTTGCTGAAATAGGGAATTTGTTTTCGCGTGCGAGGTAATGGTTGCAAGATCCCTCTGTTGATAAGTTAGGAGTGGCAACATGGTCAGCTCACGGTTTACTACCTCTATTGAAAACAGGAATATCATATTCCCAGGCCACAAGCTGATCCCAGCAGAAAGATCAGGGGATCCTTTATTTAGTTGACCTATGGTTCACTAAATATGGCGTGGCGGGGGCGTTGCTGTTTCAACATCCCTCGACCCGAGGGTTGGAATAGATGCTTATTATTTCCTATAAAATTCCTTTTGCAATCTCGTCATCCGACACCACCTCCTTCTGAATAGGGAAAAGGCTGTTTACATATCTGGTGTTTACTGTTCACTTCCTGGAGATATCGATGAGGATATAAAGCAGGCCGATATCCGCCGATGGTGTCTCGTCTCAGGTTGGGAAACTATCAAAGCACGAATTGAATAACGTTGGAGATAGTATATACATCTTTTTATATATTTTGGAAAATATAGCTGGTACAAACAAGTGGCTAGGTGAGCAACGCCTCCTTTTTATATATTAGTTATGTTGAGATACTCTTTTTCAGAGTGTTTTGCAGCACTTTTGTCTCGTCGTATGTCTAGCATCTGATACTTGACATGTATCATTCATTACCTGCGGTCGTCATTCCTCCCCTTCTAGCATAAACCCGCCATAACTCTTATATCTCTTATAATATCTCTCCGTTTTTCTTTTCCCCGCGTCACTCTTCCGCTGCTTACACTTTCCGTATTTGCTTTTTCCGTCCGTATGGAAAAATGAGCTCGCTGCTGACTTTCCTCATTGGGCGAGCCCTCACCTTCCGCCCCTTTTTATAGGTACTACCCAGGTATCTTGTTTCGTCTCCGTTTCTTGTCTCTTCTGTCTCTGGATTTGTTTTCTTCTATTCCTTTTTCCTGTTCCTTTTCCTTCATTTCCTCAGTTTCCGCTTTGGATTCTCCCACCCTCGTTTCACATTTCATTTGGAGGCTGTTCTGTTCTCTGACAAACTGCACAGCTGGTGGTTTCTCCTGACAGCTGCTTGCACTGACTACGGAAGGGTTTTGCTATCGTCTGTTCTGACTGTCTCTGTGGCCCACGTTGCCGTAGTCCTTCAGTGCAAACAAATTTGATTGCTATACCCAATCCTGTTGATTTGCTTGTTGGGACATAGCTACTGGCTGTCTTGAGTTTTCTTTCTCGCCTCAAGCCATACTGGCTTCCCTTCGTTAAATCTGTGTCCTCAGAAAATGACACAGTCTATGCCACAATGGCTTGTTGCCATGTTGATAATGGCCACGGGGCAACTCCCCGGAGCCTACGCGCTCCCTTGTCTTTCGAATCACAAGTGTCTTGTCGAAAGGGATGTAGCTGACAACCCTCTCTTTTCCCCCTTGACTCAGTTACCAACTGCGACTATACAGGTGCAGGCCGGTGGTACTACTCCAGGGGTAGGTAATCTACTCCAATCAACATTTTCTTGGAATATATATCGATGGCCCTTATTGATCTGAATTCTCAGATACTATATTTCACCGAATTGGAAAGGGACGTTCGCCCATCCCAACAACCTTTTCCAACAGAAATCTCCTACGTCACCTTTGAAGCGCAAGTTGGGCAGCCTCACCCAAGCAGTCCCCACCTAGATATTGCCCCTTCTGAGGTTAACCAGTCCAACTCCCACTGCTATTACGAAGGCCACCCGTGTCCAGGCATTCCTCACGTGGAAGAGAGTCGGATTGCAATTTCGCTCCTTCCCCGGAACACTCTCTCTCCGAGCACAAATATTATTACGACCAGTATATCAATCCAGCCACCCGAAACTTTTGCCTGCGAGCCGCCATACCACAAAACCAGCCCCACTTCAAGTGGCCCCGCACCAACTGCGCCTTTGCCTACTAGTTCTTCGGCGCCTTTTCCCAATTCTTCAACATCAACTGCAACACCCTCCCCTCATCCGCCCTCAATGTCCGGTCAAAATATATTCGAGCCAATTAGTAGGGATTCAATTCCGGCAAATATACGTTCAAGAGACGATCATCCTCTCAAAAAAGATAATATCGTAAGCTATTTCCTATGATTTAAACCTGGCCTATATTCTAATATTTATATTACAGTCGAATACGCCAGGGCCTGTCTCTACAAACAAATTTTATGCGAACTTCTTCCTCGGTTCTCAGGCCAACTATGGGTTTGTCCATCCGTATGCAGTGGGTTGGGCTAAGGGAAACGGTGTTGCAAAGAGCTATGGTCTTGCTATATCCCATACGGAAGCCGACAAATTGGCATTTGGTCCAAAACAAAAAGCGATTCCTGGTGAACCTGTCCAGTTTTATATCAATCCGATTGGCATTCAGTCAATGATTTTGTCTGCAGTTGAAATAGGAAGTTCTACTGTCTTGACTGTTTCGAAACCCTTGGCGTTTTCGGCGGATATTATTCTCCGCCCCGAGCGTAACTCGGGTTCGAGCATTACTTTCCCCTTGGTTCAAGGTATGGGGTATGTGACTGGTGTCTACACAAACTTACAACCCGCTATTCAGACTGGAGTCTTTTTCCGGCGACTTGAATCTGCGCCGCCTCCCAAACAAGGAATATTTAAATATAAGGTCATTTTGGAGGATAACACAAATTGGTTGATCTACGTGACACCAAAAGATGGTGCCGATCCGAAACTGGAGTTGGTAAATAATGGTCTCATCCGTGGTCCAACTAAGTTTAGTGGTACGATCCAGGTTGCCAAAAACCCTAAGGGGGGGGCAGGGGAGACGATTTACGATAAGTCTGCAGGCGTCTATGCTACGACAGGCAGCGTCACAGGGTCTGTCGTCGCTCAAGAAGCGACTGGAACTTATAGAATAGCCTGGGAGAAGGCTGGAAAAGACGTCGACAGCACCCCACTGCTAATGTTCGCATTACCCCACCACGTTCAATCTTTCGACAGTGAAACCCAGCGTATGAAGACTGATATTCTTCTGCGAACAACGACCAAGGGAATGGCTACGGCTGTTGCAGCAAATTCGTGGACTATGGTCGAGAAGAATCTTCCTGTACAATTGGGATTTGCCCCTTGGAGCCCGGACGTTGGACCCAGTGCCGCCCTGTCAAGTGCCGCAAAACAGACGATTAAAGATGTGGCCCCAAGCGAGCTCTCCCAAGACATACATCGGCAAACGAACCTCGATAGTATGTACTTCAGCGGGAAAGCGCTTGCCAAGTTCGCTATGTTGGTGTATACCGTCCGCGAATTAGCGCAGGATCCCCCCCTCTCGGAAACCGCCTTTCGTACGTTGAAGGAAGCTTTCGCAAATTTTGTCAATAACAAGCAGAGATACCCCCTTGTCTACGATAATGTTTGGAAGGGTGTTGTCTCATCCGGAACCTATGAGACTGGAGATCCTGGACTTGATTTTGGAAATACTTTCTACAACGACCATCATTTCCATTTCGGGTATTTTATCCTTTCTGCAGCCATTATTGGAAGCCTTGATCCATCTTGGGTGGATGCCAATAAGGCCTGGGTCAATACCCTCGTCCGCGATGCTGGCAATTCGGTGTCGGACGATGACCTGTTTCCGTTTTCCAGAGGATTTGACTGGTATAACGGCCATTCTTGGGCAAAAGGCTTATTTGAATCTGCCGATGGCAAGGATCAAGAGTCCACCTCAGAGGATACCATGTTCGCATACGCCGTCAAGATGTGGGGCAAAACCGTCAAGGATCCAAGCATGGAAGCTCGTGGCAATATGATGCTCGCTATACTTTCACGCTCACTGAACAATTATTTCTTGATGAAATCCGATAACGTCAACCAACCAGAGAACTTCAGGGACAATAAAGTCACTGGAATTGTCAGTATTACAAACAGCCCTTATAACCTTATATTTAGATTTGAATTCTGACAGAGCGCAGCTTTTTGAGAATAAAGCCGATCATACGACATATTTCGGCACTAACCTCGAATACATCCAAGGGTGAGCATAGTAACAACACTGCCCTTAATGCTTGAATTGCGACACTGATAATATCTAGAATTCACATGCTTCCCATAATCCCTAGCTCGGCCTTCACCCGCCACAAGGATTTTGTGAGAGAAGAATGGGATGCAATGTTTTCAGAGACGGCCTCTACACCCGCAAGTAAAGTACAGGGTGGCTGGCAAGGCGTCTTATTCGGTAACTTGGCTATTATCGATCCGGGAGCCTCATGGAATTTCTTCTCCAAAGAACCCTTTGACCTTTCGAAAATCGATGGGGGCGCTTCTCGAACGTGGTATCTCGCATACGCTGCCGGTAGGTTCTAACCCTAGCGTTTCTCTTGAATGAAAGCACCTCTCGTTCGTCAGAAATTTGTCACTAATGTTGATATCTAGGTTTGGGAGGCGGTCCACGTTGATCAGGTTATACTCTGATAGGCTTCAGTCGAGATGCGGTTTTCCACAGCTCGCTGTCCATAGTGGTATAATACCCCAGACACGGGTTTAACCATGATTATAACATATAAATTTATACTTATGCAGGATCTATGGGATCCTATGCTTATACACGGTGTGCATTCACTGTAAATTTCTCTCATTTGGCACGTTTGCTTCATTTGGTGGGTGGGGAGACACATTATATATGGGCGACAAGCTACTACGTTCCTTCAAAATTTGGTAATAATATATAATTGCTAGACTGGCTGAGATGGAAGCTGTTAATGTTAATTTTGATAGTATTTTTGTATTCAAAGAGATATTTTCAGCTTGTTTGCTTCCTCTGAGAGCCAATTAACTAGATAGAGTCTGCAGTTAGCTCTTTCGGGATAAAGTGCCTCAATTTACTGGTGTTTCTCTTACTCGAATCTGCACAGCGTTGGCCTTGAATAGGGGTTCAAGCTTGATTAGTAATGAACACCGCACAGGGCTAATTTTCTTGGCACTTCATTCTTCCGCTGTCCTCAACGCCGCGTTTTTCATAACTTCAACTTCTTACTTCAACGTCTGGATTATAGTGGATTGGGGATAAAAGCCTTTATAAAAGATGAAGACGACGCGCACCTCAAGGAGGAGGGGGTTTGGCAGTTGTCCAATCGCTCTAGAGGAAGGCCCAGATTTTGGATTCGGTGACAGCCGCTGGCGGCCCAACCCTGGTTTAAAAATCCACTCATTGTTTGCATATTAACGAGATACAGTTCATGCAAATATCATGGACAGAACTTGCATGTTGCCATCCATATCCATGCGGATAGTACGGATGAAATACAACTGGCTTCTGGTGGTGAGGACCATGTATGATTGAAGAAGGTGGTATTTCAGGTACTGTTGACACCTCTCTTGTTGATTAGGGTCGGGGGATGCTATAAAGTGAGACACCACAACATTTCTGGTTTTGTTTCAGGGGTGGGACCTACGTCCATACTGAGTGACTGTCAGTGATCTTGGACGACACAAGACACCCAAGGAGAGAGATCACCAGTCATTGAAATTCATGATTATAAATTCCAGCTCCACATACACTGTATTGTCACGGGAAGTATTCTTGTTTACTAATTTACCAGGGTTACTTTTCACTGTTTAGGGCTATTCTAACAACGCATTACGCGGATTTTTCTGGTATATGGGCTGAACAGCAGGTGCATTTTACCGTGTAGGTGCCCACAGATGGCATTGAAAAGCACGATGCTTGGAGGAAGATGGCATATCTATCAGACCAGCCGAGCATAGCTCTACCGAATCAGAGAAACATAGAAAAGTTTGGGGCCGAAAATAACTCTCATTTGCCTATTGGAAAATTGGCAGGATGACTTATAAAATATTATGAGGAAGAAAAGGAAGAAGAGGGGTATGGGAAAGAAGCGGGAGAAGAAAAAAAAAAAGGCAGGAGTCTTCTATGAAAGACTAAAAAAGGAACGAAAGTTAAAGGAGTGAAGCCGTTGGGGAAACAACCGAACCAGGGACGAAAATGAGACCTTTCAGCACCGATGAGGTCATCCATCCAACAGGCGCAAAAATTATATAAGAATAAAAATCTCCGCGACAAGCTACAGCTACCATGCCTAGCAGCAATTCCCTCTCTTCCCCGGACCCTTGACGCATCGCATAGACAACGCCCGCCGACGCCGTATGTGTGCTATTGGGAAACCCCCTAAAGGTTGATTTCGATGTTGATTGGCATGTTGAAATCAATGTCGCCCATACACACTTGAAACTAGAAGTTGGTTTTTTCATCTTAGCAGCCGTTGAAATACTAGAGACGGAAGGATATAAAAGTGTATTCAATGTTTACTTACTCCGAAGTTGTTGTTGCAGCAAATTACGGTTTGCTTGCAATCGACTTTGGAATTTACGCAGTTATGAGCTGTAAAGTGATCGAACAGCTTAGCAATCCTTTGTTTCGTGAAGTTGCATTTTCCGGTCGGGTTTTATATTGGATTACTTACAGCCTCCTTCAGTGCTGCAGCAGAATGGAATACCGGTGGAGCACTGGTTCGATTGCTGGACGGGTGGCGGGGGAGGGGCCTCGGGGCAAAGTCCCTTTGGCATCTGGAACCCTGCTGGCAGCTTTGGGAGTCCTCTCTCAGCTAAGGCAACGTCTCCATCTTCGGGAGCGGGGACTGGGTCTGGCATGGGGACAGCAATTGACTGCGTGAGCAGCATGAAGAGGGAGAAGAAGATGGAGGTTTGGATGAACTTCATGGTTGCGGTGGGGTGGATAAAATTTTTTTTTTTGGAGTTTGTCCAACGTGAAGAATATGTCGAGGGGATTTTGAGGAGGTGAGAGGTTGTAGTGCTTTTGGCGGAGAAGATGAATGGATTGGGGAATCACTTGTTTTTTTTTTTTTTTTTTGGGCGGCAACCGGGCTCAATTTGTATCAAGCCCTCCACCTTCTTCTCCCGTCACATTTTGTTTACTTTCTCTTGCAACCCCGCAGGCAGAGCCAAACATCGTCAGCCATTATGAGCTGGCACCAGCACGGCCTCCCGTATTGAGGAGCTAAATATAGGCTAAAGTCCGAAGGAGGGACATTCGCTGTCTTGATTTTGGGTTTGTGTCTTCTTTTGAGACAATAGTTTATCATCTATTGGCACGCAAAAAGCCAGAAAAAAAGCCTCAGAAGCCAAATGGACTTCAGCAGCGAGCGATATTGGGTATCTGGTTGTGAGAGCCATCAATACGAACATCCCACGATTGATCGAGCCTGGCTGGGCCACGTGAGAATTGGCCAGACTAATGAAACTATGCATCTGATCGCAGCTGCATTCCAAATTTCTTTTGAGCTGACAATGGTTTTTCTCCATTTTGTTGTTTTTCCTTGTTTTGTTTGCGCTGCAGCACGGAACCAAGGCCAAGTCGTCCTCAATTTTACCCAGCCGGTCCAAATGGGCCAGGCCTTCCGCTCGCACTTTTAGTGGCAGCCTTCGGAGCCTTTACGCCAAGCTGAAGTAAACGTGCCACTGTCTGTGATGCGTCGACCCCAGGATTTGTTTTTTGAGCTGCGCGGAGACAACGGACCATGCCTCCATGTGCCTCGCCTAAGTATCCTGTTCCTGGCTTGCGAATCGCAAACCGGAATCGTCGAAGTTTATGGTGGCTCAACTGCCGCCTTGGTCCAGGATTAAAACTTTTTAGCCTGGTGCTTATTACAGGCTTGGATTGATGGGGGGTTGGCGGGGTCTGGACCATCCGTGGGCTGTACGGGGGGCCGAATGCCCGCTTGTTGCTGATTGGGTTCGGTTGAGCCTCACCAAAACATAGTGCAGATTACTGCAGCCCTCCAAGCTTGCTTCCCTCTGCAATATCGCTTGACTTAACTACCTGGATGGATATACACGAAGACCAACTACATTATCGGAATTATTATCGCATTTTGGGCTGTTACCTTTCATGATCTCCCTATGATACAGGATACTGACAGTGCATGTTCCTAAGAAAAAAAATTTAGTCTTTTGGTGCGTATTGATTGAATACTCGAGGCCTGATTTCGGAAGTATGTGGCTCTTCAAGTCCGATATGGCACGGACTCCTCAGCGACTGGTATCTCACTGTTCTACATTCAGGAATAGCATGCATACAATGATGCTATCAACCACGGATCTAGGGCGTCGATTTGTGGAATCAAAAGACCTGGAGAGGAGATCTGATTTCATGTGTTGTCAAATGGCTTGCAGTTCCCCTGGGAGTTTGGCAAATCGGCTTCATCATATTATGCATAGCTGCAGCTGCCAGCTTCAAGGTCCTACTTTTTCTTTCCCCTTTCGGGTTTCTCTGTCCTCATTCATCCCAGCCACCGCCACAAGGTGATACCCGAGCGTCGCTGATTTGTGAATCTTAGGCGAGTATCTATGTAGCAGATCCGAACGTACAGCTCATGGGTTGGCATATTTTCTTTGAGGCTCAAAGTCTCTTGATTCGGAAAAGCTATGACCTCCATGGCTCCTGTATGATTCATTGGCCCACGGGGTTTGCCAACTAGCCAATATTGGGATTTCAAGTCCTCAGCCCTGTGGATTCCCACCACCCTAGGTCATTCTTGTTTATATACGGAATTAATTAACCACAGCACTTTTTCCCCCCCCAGTTGCAAACAATGCTGTGTTAGCCATGATGGAAAGGCGTACTTACGGCCTGGACTCAACACGATTTGTCGGTTGACTAATTCTCCGGGCGTTTTGGGCGAAGTTGATACGAACCTTTCGATTTACCCAGGCCAAACTCCAAGTCTATTTTAAAAATAGACATCATTTATTCTTCACAACCTTAACGCCATCGACTCATGGGAATGGTCAAGTGTTACCACATTCATGTAAAGAAAAGGGGTGGGAACATTCAGCAAGGGAAAGAAGTGAAACTGAGTTCACGTCTGCCTATATTCCTCTGCCAGCATGTCAGCCACGACCCTTCAGCACGCGAGAAACTGGCTGTTTGGTACGGTGGGTGTGCCAGGGCATTTTTTCCATTCGGCGAAGGTGAAGTTACCTATGTCGGCTTTGACAGCAAGATCGTGAATGGGGTTGGGCATGTTCGAGATTTGAGCCAACCTAGAACATAGAAGACTCCATCAATGGGTATGAAGGGAATCTAAGACTGTGAGACATGGAAAAAACATAAATAGGCCGTTCATTCCCACTCAAATGCCTGATTTTTCCCCCCTCTCTTCTCATCATCAAAGCATCAGAACAATCTATCAGACTCACTTCTCAATCTCTATCAAATCTTCAAAACTCACTTTAAGAAGCCCATCTTAATCAAAAACCCCCCAAACCACCAAAATGCAGCTCACCAACTTCGTCGCCATTGTCGCTCTGCTCGCCACCAGTGTCGCTGCCACTCCCCGCGGCGGTCGCCCACAACGCCCAACACGCCCCAATGCCCCAGTCTTCCAAAGCATTTCCTGCTCTTCTGGAGGCCCCTTCTGCTGCGCCCCTGAAGGTACCCTCGGAACCACTTGCACGGCGATGGAAGGTAGCACCGTCAGCTGCAACAGCCTGATTGTCTGCTGTAACAACAACGAAGGAGTGAGTGCTGTCATCCAAAAAGCCCACCATATCCTTTCTACTTTTGCACTTCTTAACCTAAGAGCAAATGCTAATCTAATATTTATTCCCACCAAATAGAACCAGTACTGCTCTGCCAACCTCCAGCAGCCGGTACACTTCCTCGATCTGTAAATGCAATCATGCAGTGGTCGCGGCGCTTGACAAGTTGCTTTTCCCCTGAGATCCATATGATACGCGGTCGAACAGTGTCAATTACTTTTTCTCATCTTTTGGAGAAGAGCAGACGGTGCGGGGGCAAGGTTTAGCTAGAGCTTTCCTCTGTACAGCTACATTCCTGCTCTCTACCTTTCACTATGCGCACGGCTGGAGCTTGTGGTTGCGCCTGGGCTGTGATTTGAAGAAAGGGGCGATGGAACGGGGAATGGGGGGTTTTAGTGGGGGAGAGTAGCCGGGGTGTTTCCTACTGTCGCTCCTTATTTGAATTTGTTTGTTCCCTTTGTCTTTGTTTCGAGGAGAGCTAAGAGTTGCTGAGCGAAGAGGTGGAAATAATTTTTGTTTGCTGCGGGGAGGTGGAGAAACTGAAGTTGAGTTGGTTAGTTGAGGTGTTGGACCATATTGACTGGTGACTTGGGCATTTCATTGACCTTTTCCAGTGGCCTAGGGAGGAAAATGAGGGATGGAAAATTAGGAATCCTTCCCTCACTTTTCTCTGCCGACTAGATACATGGAGATGCTAGTTTATTTTTGCAATGGGAATGCCTCATCAGTCTCGATCTATTTTCGATCTATTTTCGATTTATTTATTTGTTCTCTCCTGATCCTCTCTATGTATTTTTGAATTGAAGAGATTGAGTAACCGAAACTTCTCTCAATTAGAGAGATACTACTTGAGAATTACCACTTCCAAGTTTACATAGAGATGGAATTGAGCCTTGGAAATCACCAACCAGCTTTGGCACCGGGATGATACAGTTTGTTAATTTCATGCATATCACACCCAGATCTACAAATGACCTCATGGAACTTTCTGCATATATATGTATTGACATATTGTTTTTTCTGCTGAGGCCCTTCTTTTTATCTTTTTGTTTTACAATAAGATAAAATCCGACACCAGTATTATGCGCACATGTCTGCTAAATGCATTCATAATTCAGGACCATTTATTTTACATGCCGCTGAACTCTAGGGTGGAAATTGGGCTGGGCGTGGTGCTGGTATTTCATTCTTACTGGCCAACAATAAAATGTATGACAAGTTGATATAACCACGATATAAAAACAAACATTTTTGATAAGAACTTGAATAGACAAAACAGAACCAAAAACAAAACAAAACAAAACAAAATTCAGTCCCTCACTACATCCGTGGCTTATCACTTTCCTAGAGAATGATCTGATCTTATTTGCTAGGCTGAGGAAGAAAGTATAAATGGTCTTTTATTTTGTTCTGCATGTAGTGGAGAAACGTCGCCTATCGGAGGGTAAGATGCAGCTGTCAGCATGAAAATGTAAATGGAATCTGTATTGCTTTTTCTTGGCACCTTGATCAGAAATCAACCCAGTCATCGGCTGTTTCAGGGGCTGATCGCTGGACCCTCCAACCCCTGCACGTTTTTGTGGGGTTTTGACGAGGAGGGCCAACTCAGGAACTTGAATGAAGTCTCCTGGCAGCACTTGCCCCCGAAACAACCCCCCACGATTGATTTATTACCTTGTGACGGACAGGGGCAGGAAACAATTTTCGGAGGTAGGTGGGCGGCATGTTTTTTGAGCTGGTTTAAAAGATACCTTCCTGCGCTGCACAATCTTGTCAGTTTCTAAGAAACATTAAGGTGTTAATATTCAATCAGATCATAAATACACCTAATTGCATCTCTTCAACATGAAAGTCGTCATTGCCCTGCTTGCCTTGGTCAGCATTGTTGCTGCTGGTAACACCTGGAAATGGCCACCTGAGGGTACTGAGGGCTACATATAGATTATGCTCGCGGCGGTTGACGGTATGTAAATATATATACATACATCGTTCAGCTTTCATCAACCAATTCTGTATACAAGTACCTCGTCGGCAGCCTGAGGCTGCAGATTGCTACGACAACACATATGTAAGTAACGATTCTCCTGATAAATTACAGCAAAAAAAGAGACTGAGACTAATTTGAATTGAAAAACACAATGGAGATCTAGGTTATATTGGGTGCGGTGATGGCATTTTCTACCCTCATCCTTGCTAGTTGTGGGTTATAAGCGTAAGTTAATCCCCCACCCCCGTCTCTCTTTTTGTATACTCTAGCCGCAATGTGGAGAAAGACTAGCAGATGTGAGAGGAGAAGGTTGATCTTCGTTGAGATTTAAAAATGAACTTGCTGTAAATTGTAATTAGTATGAGATGATCCAGGGGGGAATACTTATTTTGTGTAGTGAGTGAACTAAACGCATGTTTGTGTGAAATAAAATTAATTAAGTTCAACTTTCAAAAAGTGTACGTTATGTTCTGTTCATGTAACTACACTTCAGACACAGACAAGCTTGCTTCAAACAGCATACAGGTTAATCACTTTCGAGAGCTGGAATAATACAAATTCCCACTACTGGCAGAATCTATTTTAGGTTGCATGGAGCCGTTTTACCTATTTAAGCACATTATTACACTACATTAACTACACTGCACTAAACAACACGCCGTACAACTAAAGGCGTATTTCGGACGGCTGAAAATTGAGCACTGATGGATTAAGGTTTAGCTGGGCAGATCATACATAGCGTACAGTCTGTACTCCGTAGTACTCGGTACATGGACATAGTATTGCCGAGGGTTGGTGCTAGCGCTAAGCGGGCACACTAAAAGGCGATTTTTCAGGGCTCTATCTCGACGTCGTTCGTCGCAATCGAATTCGAAAAACGAACAGTGAGAAGCAGTATTTGCTGATATGGCAGTCCAAGGTGCTCCCAAACCTAACTCGGGTCTCTGACTCCCACTGGCTTTTCCTGCTTGCCTCACTGCCTGACTTGACGGTTTCTTCACTTGCGGTTTCGGAACTTTTGGTGTTGGTGGATGTCTACCTGATCGGGTGCGTGACAAGTATCTGCTGCCAATTGTGTCCTTGCTGGGTTTATAATTAACCACAGACGAATTTCCCAAAAGTACGGCGATGAAGACCTGTATCAGTGATGGGGGTTCCCTGAGGAGCTGCCAGCGGATATGCATGATGGCGGTCGGAGAGCACAAGATGGTAATAAGTGTCTTCTCGTTCGGTGAGCCTGTCCAGGTAGAGAACCATAAACTCATCACCACCTACCAAAAGCTCCCATGAACAGTCACGGTCAATAATGTGCTTACCAGGCTATGATATGGAGAACATCCTGTCAGACCTAATTGCTCATTTCTACAATTTTTCATATATGTGGGTCATTGTCCCTCGCAAACATCTCGCTCACCTTGAGTACAATTGACCTGCCATTAGTTTCATGAGACCTAAGTATAAGCTCTGTTCCTTGACCATTGTGCCCTGGTGCGTGCCATTTCCTGAATCTCACCAACATGGGCATTGAAAACTGCAACACTTTTGTGCTCAACAATACCTTTAGCTATCCCATTGCGTTTGAGTTTCCGGTTCGGACGAATCCCACCTTCGTTATCACAAGGTACCACTTGGATATTGGTCGCCTCTAAATTATCCGCTATCTGCACAAATGCACGGGCATAACCTGCGACATGGGTGAACACATCAAGATTCGTCGTCTCATCTCCTGTCATTGTGTGAAGTAACATCTCAGCAACCGCGTGCGCAGATCCAATATTGTTCACCGGAGCTGTATTGTTGCTCAAATAATTACGGGCATCCTGTGCGATACTCTGGCACATTTGAATATCTTGGATAAATGTGCTGGGGCATCCGGCTCCTATCTGGAAGATTGCTTGGTGTCATGGGGGCAGTCTTAGGGTTGCCGGGGCCGCCAGTTATGATTTGCCCAACTGGAGGGTTATCATAAAATTGGGGCCAAGTCACATATGCAGGTAATGTGAGCCGTGCAATTGGTGAAGCCATGGTCCCAATACGTGGACTGATCTATGAGCAGCTGGGTGAGGGAAGACAACAGTATATTGATGGAGAAAAGTTGAGGGGAGTAGATGTTGAGCTTTCATGCCAGCGTTGCCCCATGAAGGATGGGTATTTCCATCACCTACTTATAAACCACATGCTCAGCTCAGAAGTTAAGGGGGCCTCTGAAAGAATGCTACAAAGCAGCGAATCCTTTGTGGGCTTGGATTCACTGTTTGTTTCACCTGTTAGACTCAACACCAACACCCCGTACTTCTTCTCCTCTTTCTTCTGTCTTTCCCTATTTCTCTTTTCGCAAATCAGACTCTTTTCACTCACTGGTTCCATAAGTTTTGGATCATTTTGCCTTCTTTTATCTTCTGGTCTATAAACCAAGCACAATTGGCGCCCGCAATTCATTCTGCAAGCTTGATCAACAGAAGGCTCAGATCGCCAATATCCAGCAAATAAACAATCCTAAAAGATCTGGCTGAAAGCGTGTATATTAATTATGCGTGGTTTACAGACAACGGCAACCGCCCATCTCCACCAAAAACCAGGTCTTTCGACATTTTGAAACGGGGCACCTATCAGTATCATCGGCTTCGCAAAATGAGTCGGGTTGTCCCGCGGGGCTTAGGTAAGAAAATCCCATAATTACTACTTCGCCATTGCTGCGCGTTCCAAATTTCCACAGGTATCCAGCACGGTGGATTCGTTCGATGCATTTTGCAGCAACGTTTCTAACGCACGATTGTCAATTTTCTAAGGATGAATGCAAGTATATGCGGATAGCCATCATCGAGCCTAAACTTACTTCTCATCCATGCTCATTTCATCGAATGAGTCGAACGTTCTCTCGATTAGTTCAGTAACAAGTTAACCCTGGAGCTGCTCGTATACCCTAACTTCATTTTGGAAGTCGAAAAATTTGTTATATTCGTCACTGAAAAACAATTTTGCAGCGCAGGGCTGTTCCTCTTGGCCATCTACGGTGAGTGAGGCGTTATACACAGTGCGTCTTTGCTTTGGATCCAACCGCTCCAGTGCAAACAGATGGCAATGCCGAAACTCTTCGTCCTCACCCACAGTCCCTTTCTTGGTCAGTGAAACAGGGGTACATCTTGCTTTACGGACTGGATTCAGTGCCCCGTCGAATGCACTATCCGATGTCTACGGTTTATCTGCTTTTAGAATGACGAACTGGATGGGGAAAACGGGGTGGGTTAGGTGTCGAAATATACTTACTACTCTGGTAAAGTTAATCTCGTGATCAGGGTCATCAGAATTAGGCCAAGATAATGTGCATTACTTTTTGTGCGCAAGTCAGTTTGTATAATGCCATTGGAGTGGGAGGGCGGAATGTACGTTTATCTGATCAAGTACAGCTAGCATGCCCGCTACCGTCGGCGTGGATGAGCCCGTGTCCGTTGTCGCGCGTTTTCTCTTTCTGGCCATTTCCGAAAAGCTAGCCTTGGAAAATACCGACGGTTGCCTGTCACGCTCGATACCTTCTAGGATGGGTACATATTTCGAAACGGCGATTGTCCTCGGAGGCTTATAGGCCATACCCGCATCATCTGAGAGCAGCAGGGCGATCAGGACAGAAATGAGACACGGCATGGGAGGCACCGTAAACACGGGATAGTTGCTGGAGACGAGGAGATGATGATAACACTCCTCCCCCGTCTTCAATTTTTTGGAGGTGACAGACTAGATATTTTGTCCCCCCTAGTAGAATTGCCCACGGACAATCTACGCTGATCATGCGCTTTCCAAGCTAACAATATTCATTTTAGCTGCGCCTCTCAAGCCATGGTATGAGGCAAGAATGAGCTGACTCACATCAAAATCCGGTGATAAGTCCTTCTCTCCCGATAGTTTGCAGAGTGGCGGTATGGTTGTAACACTAGGGCCTGCAAAAGCTTGGATATCTCCCTCATACCTCTCAAATGCCGCAACACTTATATTATGAATCAGGACCCGGTCCACCCCAACACGTTGGATTTTTCTGTGCAGCGGCCCACCACCCTCTTCATTATCTCCACAGGGAAACAGCTCGAATGAGCCCAAGATCAAGTCGATCAGCAGCACTAACAAACTCACGCACATAATTGATGATGTGAGTAAATGTATCTAGATATACTGGAGACCTCGTCACCCACAGCAGACAAAATCAAAGCCCGCTGTGTCATGTTATGGATATTATACATCAAGCTATATGGTGGTGGGGGCGCGCAAGCATCCTGTGAAACTCCGCCTGTTCTGGTATGGGTAAGATAGGAAGCTGTAAACTGCATGAGCTTGAAGCCAAGTTGGGTATCTTGGCTTATGTAGTCTGGTAAGAGATGCTCATCAGGGGGTTCACTGGCTACCTATGGCTCAATGCTGGTGCTGCCTTTGCTGTTGGCTAGTTGCATTGGGCCATGGGGGGGACTGTTATAAAATTGAAGAAGGGTGCATTCAGACATACTAAAAGATGACAAAAGACAAAGTAAGAAAGAAAAAAACTAATTGCGCACATTAATTACTCTAGAAATTCGAATAATATTCTAAATTAATATCTGTTGTGTACAGCTGAGAGTGTAGAGCAGAAAGTTGCACGGCTGAAAAGATGCTCTCCGCTCCAGCTTAAGACATTTCAGTTTGTTAGTTAACTAACTTACATGAAGGGGAGGCTGACTGGCTGATATCAGCATTTCTCCTTCGATACACTTCGACACATTCATGCCGCATCTTAGCTCTTTGATCCGTGCAAAATGTGTCATTCAACTTGCTTAACCAACCCCCTGGAAGGGATTCAGTGAGGCAGCGAAGGAACCTTGCAGATGGTATGTGGTTTGGCATACTATCCACATTTGAGGCATCTAGATTTCATACAAGGCTGAGGGCTCCCATCTCGGGTCAGGAGTCTCAACCCACCCCCCCGAGGAGAGGGAAGGAGAAGGAGAAGTAAAAGAGGGTCCGGAGTGGGTTCATTTCAATTGCTAATGAACTTTGGATTTGTAATTTTTTCTTGTTCTTTTATACCTATTTGCACCGAGCCGTTGATTGACCATATGTATATATGTCGAGAGATAAATACCAACATTCTCCGATACCGACGGAGATAGCAACCTCCCTGCGCTACAATTTTGATTCCTCTCTTCGTCTTATTTTCCTCTCATGTCCGTTTTTCTCCCCGTGCCCAGGTCCCTCAGGCGTTACAGAAACTCAGAACCAGCCAAATATATGAATGTGAGCTATTTTGAAGTAAATTTCCATGCAGCGGCCAGATGAAATTTGGAAATGGGCGTGCTGTCAAGCTGGTCTTCTGATTTCTTTTTTTTTTTTTTTTTTTTTTTTTTTTGGGAGGTTCAAGTGCGCATGTAACGACACGCCCGCGCTCTGGACTTCATGATCTGTGCACGGGAGAGAGATATTTAACAACCGGAGCCGCCCGCCATCATAAGAGAAAAGAAAAAAAGAAAATAAACAAAAATCGCGCAAAGAATATCCAAAATCACTTCTGAGATCACTCTATATGATAAGCGCCATGTGTGGCTTAAGAGAAGAGCGTTGAGGCCTGTTCGATAAGGATCGAAAGTGTCAAACTTAACCCATAGTTAAATCGTTGGTCCCAAGCTGATATTTGATGTCTTTCAAAACGTGGGATCCGATCCCAGTCGGAGAATATGGAGTTTGTGTCTCGTGCCTTTTTCGTCGCTTCATTTGGCACACCATCAAGATCTTTTCTCAGAGCTGACCTCACAGAAACCACGCTGATAGATTATGACTGGTTCGTCAGTTTGGTATTAGCCACAGGGCAGACTCTTTTTTTTTTTTTTTTTTTTTTTTCTGGCTGCCCTATTTCTGCCTGATCAAACAGATTGACGAATCGCATGGAAGGATGAATGAACGCAGCAGGCTTGTGGCTTGTGGCTGCTGTACGAGGCCACAAGAACTCCAGTTTATTTTTCTAGCTCCCTCCCATGTAGGGAGCACTGTAACTTATTTCACCGACTATCGATGTAGAGAGGATCGAATGGACGCCGAAGCCAACAGTTTAAAGACCCTCCTCGCAAGATATGGGAATTGGGGGTCACCTGAGTGACAGTCTCTGTAGTGTTACCGGGAGAAGGGGGAGAAGGGGGAGAGAGAAGGGGGGAGAAGGGAAACAAAGGGTAGGGGTATAATTTTTGACGAGTTGGCGCATAGCATCATGATACGTGGAGGTGTTGATGCAGCTTGGTGATCCTGTTGTTGTCGTTGTAGTTGTTGGTGGTTTGGTAACTTATGTAGTTAGTGCGAGCAATCATGCTGAAACTATCTGACAGTATCCAGTTGTTATCTTCTTTGGAGTGGGTTGTGCCAGGCGTTGTGAGATTTCAAAATTTATTTCATCGTCTATTATTATTGTTAGTTGTTATTATTTATTATTATTATTCTAATTCAAAATCATGAGGGCGACCATAATCAGAGATGTTCCATCAGTATTTTGCGAAGGACGGCATCTTCATCCTGATTTAAAATAAAAAATAAAAAAGGGGCGGGGGGGAGTTGTTGTGGAGTGGATAGTAAGTATTATGAAATAGGATCTGATGTCGACATCTTCTTGTCAATGAAAGATATTGTCCACTTCTGCGTCATCGCTCATGTTTGAAAGCGGGGACTGAAACTTGATGCGAGCCAGGAGTTCTTTTCCCCCTCGTTCTGCATGATGCAAGCCTTCATCATCCCTGGAGCTGCATATATGCAACGAAATGTGGCATGGGCTTGCAAATGAGGCTGTGCAAAGAGAAAAGAGACTTCTGGCCATGATTTTAGCTGCGAAATACCCACTGTTTACGATCTGTTGTACTCAGGGTTCAGGACTCAAGGAGAGCTCTCGCTGGGAAGAGCCACAACAGGTGACACCGACAGGCATTCTGAGTGGGCAATTAGAAAATGCTTTTATTTTTTTTAATTTTTTTTCCCTCCTTTTTTCCCTGGGGTCGTTTCTGACTGAATTCTCAGGTTTCATCCGTGGGGTGTAACTCAAGTCGACAACCCGAAAAATCGGTCAAAACAAACAAGAAAAAGAGACAATTATTAGCTAGCATATATATCCCACGGGTATAATTCCTCTGTTTCGGAAGCCCCGCGAAAATCCGTGTGCGTCCCCCCTTTTTATTTGAAATATTTTATCCATTATTATTCTCTTGCATTTTATATCGCCCCCGTCCGGGCTGAACCAACGCCATCATCGCATTTGCCAGGACTGAACTACCTTTAAGCCCTTTGTTTTGTGTGTCGTGGCCGCATATGAATTTGGGAGCGTGCCGAGGATAACTATATAACTACCCATTTGTATCGCGTTTCACTGTACGTATGTAGCTCTTCCTTGTGATTTGATGATGATGATGATGATGATACATGGGGATACATGGGGATACCTACCCACCGAAAGACAAAGATGGGAATGGATGTTCCACCAGGGATCTTCTCATCGGGCGGTCAGGTCAGGGGGAGGAGTCTAGTTCCAGGACTGCCCAGACCAGAACACCGCTCAGTTTTGTTGATCCTCGCTCGTTGGCCCTTTGATGCTAACCCGCATCTGTGTTGAATAAAACAAAAGTCTGGGCTTGGCTGGGTAACTTCTAGTGTCGTATGAGGTGTGTTCCTTTGTATCTGCCTCGCTCCCTGGGTAACCGCTGGCCGAGTTCTTTCTTCCCCCACCCCGACCCCCGACCCCCTTCGTCGGGCTGTTTTTGTCCCTCATCCTCCCTACCCACACACCCCAACCACCACTCTCCTGTCCTGTCCATCCCACCAATGCCCAATGCCCAGCAGACTATCTCCCCATACCCATACCCGACAAGTACCTGCTGTATTAAATATTATTGGGATAGTGTATAACTCCGTACCGTGTCGAGAATTTTGTCAGGCAAAAGAGAAACAATTAACCGGTCCCTGCCGCGCGGAGACAAACGGACTTCTCCCACATCCTTCTCCCTCGTCGTCCTCCCTCATCCTCCTCCTCCTCCTCCTCCTCCTCCTCCTCTCTCCCCCCAATAGGACCATCCCCATAGCTCGGGGCTGTGCGGATATTTATTTATTAGTTGGAGGTTGGCTGCTGAGTGTTGCTGTTGGATCTGCTGGTTTCAAATGGGTAAGCAAACATAATTCATTTCTGCCATCCAATCCATCCAACTGCCCTTTATTCCCATTTTCCCAGATCTTAATTTAATTATCATTATTGATTGGATGTTGATGTTGATGTTGTTGTTGTTGTCGTCTTTTTCCCGAGTTCTTGGTTTCTGGTTTCTGGCTTCTGCCCTAAGATAACCTTAACTATTATTGCCTGCCCGGTCTTGCTTGCTTTGTCTCTGTCCTCTGCTGCTGCACACCGGCATTTTTTATTTAATACTTACATCTCTCTCTCTCTCTCATCCATCACAATCCCCCCCCCCGCTCGTACTTTTTCATTTTTCATTTTTCATTTTTCATTTTCCATTATTTTTTATTTATTTATTATCATTCTTATTCCTTTCCAATTTTAATTACCTCTGTTTCCACTTCTACACTTCATTGTCTCCTCGTCTCCCATACACAACCTCTCCCTTTTTCTCCCTCTGTCTGTCTGGTTAGTTTTCGCAAATGCGCATGTCAACCGCGCGTTTTCTCCATGTTCACTGCCACATCTCCACCTCCGACCCGCATAATTTCAGTTGTGGCTTGCGTCTGTCTGTAGCCGCTTGTCGCTGGCTGCTCCTCTCAAATAAAAATAATAAGCTCCAAGCGAAGGGACAAATTAACCTGACTGCCTTTCCGCCCTGTGGCTGGGGACTTGGTCTCCGATTTGCCCACGGCGATTTTTTAATATAGCTGCCACCCGCATCACCCACGAATTCCGCCGCCATTCCCTAACACATTCCCGTTCCAACACCACCTCCTCAATGCCGCCCTTCGACCCCCAAGGCCCGGACGGCAATGGCTATCCCAATGAGCATACCGGCTTGCTCAATGATAATGGCCGTTCCCGCTCCCGCTCCCACTCCCAAGCCCAATCCCTCCAACCCCCGAACGGCCGCCTGTCTCGACTGCTGTGGTCGCATCGCCATCGCCGCTGGGTTCACTACCCGTCAGAAGCCGCCCGTCTGACCTATTTGACCCTCGCGAGCAACTATGTCAATGTCCTGCTTGTCTTTGTACCCCTGGGCATGATCTCTGGCAAAGTGGGCTGGTCCCCAACTACCACCTTCGTCCTTAACTTCCTCGCGATCATCCCGCTGGCGTCGCTGCTGAGCTTTGCGACTGAAGAGCTGGCTGCGACCATGGGGGAGACCTTGGGTGGATTGTTGAATGCTACGTTTGGAAATGCCGTGGAACTTATTGTATGTTGATGCGCATTTCCCGAATTTTACTTACCTGTTTTAAGTAACCCCCTTTGGAAACTGTCTCGCTAACAATAGACTTCCCTGCCGATAGGTCAGCATAGTCGCCTTAAAGGATAACGAGATCCGCGTCGTCCAGGCCAGTATGCTGGGTAGTATCCTCTCCAACATCTTGCTGGTCCTGGGCTGCTGCTTCCTGGTGGGAGGCCTGCGCCACCACGAGCAGAGCTTCAACTCAACCGTGGCGTCCACCATGTCGTCCCTAATGGCTGTGGCGTCTGCATCGCTGATCATCCCAGCTACTCTGTATGCCGCCCTCGCCAACTCAAAGGCAGATACCCATGGCAACATCCTGATTCTCTCCCACGGTACCGCCATCATCCTGCTCATCCTATATGTCATGTATCTCTACTTCCAGCTACGCTCGCACACAGATCTCTTTGAGGGTGGTAGTGCGGAGAATAACAACAACGGCACGGTGGTGCGGAATGCCGAAGGAGAAGTAATAGGGGGAGGGGAAGAGGCTGAGGAAGAAGTGCGCATCCTGAACCCATGGGCTGCAGGCATCGCGCTCCTCATCATCACCATCGCCGTATCCATCTGCGCCGAGTTCCTCGTCGGCAGCATCGACAGCATCGTCGAGGCGACGCACATCAGTAAGACGTTCATCGGTCTCATCCTGATCCCCATCGTGGGCAATGCGGCCGAGCACGTCACGGCCATTGTGGTCGCGTACAAGAATAAAATGGACCTGGCTATTGGCGTTGCCATTGGGAGCAGTCTGCAGATTGCCCTTTTCGTCACACCCTTCCTCGTTATCCTTGGATGGATTATGGGGAGGGATATGACACTCCATTTCCACTTATTCGAAACTGTGACGTTCTTTTTGTCGCAGCTTGTGGTGACGTTGCTTATTCAGGACGGAAAGTCGAATTATCTTGAGGGTGGGCTTTGTCTTGGGATGTATGTTTTTTTCTTTTCATGACTCATTTTTGCCTTTCGTTCTGTTTTATTACCCCTAATATCCGTTTTTCTTCGGATCTGAGCTAACGTAGATCAGGTATGTCATCATCGCTCTCGCCTTCTACGTTTACCCCGACGATGCGCAGGATATTGGCGGCATCGTCTCCAATATCGCCGCCCTGGCTACTGGATCCTCCTCGTCTGCTTGAATCTACCATGTGAATTGATTATATTCAAATGTCTTGAATAGTCACCCTCTCTTTCGTTATTCTTTTCTCTTTCTCTTTTCTTTAAAGAAATAGTTTCCATGTGTTCCTATCCTCCCGAGCCCACCTCCCCCCGAAATTCAACTAAACCAAACAAGGCCCCAAACAAACTCGATATTTTTCCATTCCAATCCTTATTTCACATACATTTTCACAGCTCACCGCACTGCACCGCACCGTACCACACCGCGAACCCCCCATCTCCTTTGTCCTCCATACGTTTTTTTCGCGCTCGGTATCACAAAAAGAAAGCTTCTTTAATATTCCTCAAATTCGGTTGGGGATTCTGGCAATTTTTTTATTATTTTACTATTTTCCCTTAACCTCCTCTTCTTGTAATGCCTTGTTCTTTTTCTCGTTCCATCCAGGCTGAAAACGATATTACCTTCCATCTCTCATCCATGTGCCTTATCAATTCATTTCACCTTTTCCCTCATACCCCTCAATCCCCTATATGGGCCCATCTGACTGTCACTCCTCTCCCAGCCCCAAGCCTTCTTGTCAGGTCTCCTCTGCTTGCAGACCCTGATCGCTTGGCGAATCAGTTTCTTATACTAATGGCATCGGCTATGTCAATAGGAACAGGGAACAGCAATGCCAAACCCCTCCCCTTTTCTATTTTCTTTCTGTTTTCTTTTCTTTTGAAAAACCAAATTAAACCACCTAACTAACCGGTTTAAATTTTCGTTATACATGTTTATATATTTTATTTTTTACCTTTTTGTATATGGTAAATGCTGCGCATCTTTTTATCTATCTTTTTTTTTTATACTATATTTTAAGGCTTTCTTCAGTCCATGTACATATCATACCGTAACTATATATATTTTAGTAGGTTGAACCAGCTGACTTTTATTTAATTTTCTTATATGTTTCTTATTTCCTCATGTTTTCTGTATTTTAGCTTTTATTTCCTGGCCGAAAACAGTATATGGTTAGTAATTTATACGGGTCTTATCAAAGATATTATTCCTTGTTGCCTTTTTACCCGTTATTGAATGCCTGTATTCTGCTGAAAAGCAGACTTAAGTCGACGTCCATCTGTATTTACACGTACATAGTATTTCCCTCTCCTTCCTATCTCGGCTTCCCTCGCTCTCTCCGCAGCCACGTGATTTTGTTCTCTTAGATTTGGCGTCTATTCCCAATCCGGCCCCAGCATCAAACCTTACCCGGCTGCAACCTTCTCCAATTTCCATCTCCAGGGCGTTTATTTAAACCCACCCCATCTAAATAGCCAGAGAACGGACCGATTCAATTGCATTTTGGTTTCTGTTCCCGGGCTGCATTTGTGGGCAAGCGCTTTGTTTGGACGGGATAGAACAACCGCTGTCGACTACAGAGCTTGTTAACTTTTTTTTTTTTTTTTTTGGTTTCCGTTTCCCTTGTTTCTGGATAGAAGAAAGATTTTGTGTCAGCTCGCACACACGGACGGATTGGATTTAGGACGGATGTTGAAATCCTGAGACGGGTATATACTTGCACAAGGAAAGAGATTTGGACCCCCTCTCTTTTCTGAGGCAACTACTTGGTGACGAAACAAGGAGCGATCTGAAAAATTAATATATCTATCACATTGACATTTTGGCCTCTGAAAATCAAAAACTACCGCTAAACATACCAGACACCGCCACCACCACCACGTTCGAGAAGAAAATAAACCCCCGCGAACCGAAAAGGGGAAAAAAAAAAGAGGAAGGATTAAAAAAGAGTGGGATATAGAAACAAACCGCAACAATGCCACCACGCCTCAACCTCCTTCCCACAACACTCACCGCCCGCCAATCCCAATCCCTCCTCCCGTACTCCTCCTTCCTCCGCCAATCCTCAGCGCCTCAACAATGCACCGCGTCCAGATCTCCATCTTCGTTATCTAATGGTCGTGACAATGCCATCCGCGGCCTTTCAACTAGGAGGGACCTCCTACTCCGTCGCCCTGGTTCCGCGGTGCTAGCATATCGGCCTCGTGTTTCAACTTCGGCGCGGCGGATGGGATCTTCATCTTCGTCTTCGAAGGCTGGTGCTGAGCTGGGTGAGGGGAAGAGAGAAAGGACTGTTGATGGGAAGGGGGAGGTAGTTAAAGAATCGGAAGCGGAAGCGGCGAAGGAAGGGTTAGGCAGTGTTAGTGAGGAAGCGGCAGAGATGGCTAGGATTATGGAGCGGAGGACGGAGTGTGGGGAGGTTGGGGGCCCGGAATTGTTGCAGGGGAGTATGGTTGGGGATGTATGTTGATTCCTCGATTTTTATTTTTTTTTATATTTTTGTTATTTATATATCTTCTCCCATGTGTGGTTTGTTTACTGATTTTTTTATTTATTTATAGATCTTGAAGCGGGATAAAGATGCATTGAAAAATGCACCCAAGGTTCTGCGGGATCAGCTGAACTCCTCTTCATCGTCCTCGTCCTCTGGCTCCAGGTCCTTTTCCACTTCTGCAAGGTCGAGACAGTTCGATATGAAACAGATGTCGTCTGCCGGGGAGAACGACGCGTCAATTGCGGTGGTCGAGAATATGATCGCGGCTGCCACAGAGCATAAGTATGAACAGGCAAGGGCAGAAGGGCTCAAATTTGATGTGCCCGAAACACTACCCAGATCCGAACATTTGAAGCACCGCTATGACCCCCTGCTGGACCAGTTTACCAAAATGCTCATGAGGCATGGGAAATTGAGTGCCGCGCAGAAGGTGAGTCCAAAAAGTTTTATATTTTTATCAATATTATTACGAAAAATATAAATTAACGTAATCTACAAACAATAGCAAATGGATGCAATCCTCCACAACCTCCGCTCCGCTCCAGCTCCTAACCCGGACCCCTCCCGTCCTTTACTCCCCGGCCCCCCCGCCCCTCAACTGCCCCTAAACCCAATCCTCTACCTAACCCTAGTCGTCGACTCCGTTGCGCCACTACTCCGCATCAAGCAACAACCCGGTGCGGCGGGTGGTGGTCGCTCGCTCCCCATCCCTCTCCCGCTAGCGCTTCGCCAACGTCGGCGGACGGCCATTAAGTGGATTATCGATGCGTCGGAGAAAAGAAAGGATTCTGCTTTGGCGAACCGGGTGGCGCAGGAGATTATTGCGGTGGCGGAGGGGAAGAGCTCAGCATGGGAGAAGAGAGGGGTGGTCCATAAGCAGGGGACGGCGGCGAGGGCCAATATTAAGTCGTTGGGTATGAGAGGGAAGAAGAAGTTTTAGATCGATATAGGGGGTTTTCTTTGAGAGTTTTTGGGTTTTTTGGGTTTGTTTTGGGGAGATAGTTACCATGTATATGTATAAGATGTTATGGAGAGGGGTGGTTTCCTTTTGTGAAATTTATTTATTTTCTCTTTTTCTCTTTTTCCCTTGGTCACAATTTTTTTTTGCGTTTCTTTTCTTTTCCTTCTTATTCGAAGATATCAGTGCGACTATAAATTTTTTGTTTCTAATAAAAAAAAGTGATATCAAAACAATTTCCAGTAGTATGAGCACGCTTCTTCCTGGTATATAAAATTTTTATTCGAACACATGCAGAAAATCATCCCATCAGTACTCTACATGTTGAGATTTGATTGAAAATGCTTTGTGCGAACAAGAGAAGCGCCATTCTTTCAGTTTCTCATTTCACCGGCTTTTTCTGTCCTTCAGAATATGGGCAATCTTTTTGCGGCCGGTTTAGTCACGCCATAACTTCTACAGTCGGTTCCCTGACTACTCTTTTTCTTTCAGAAAAAGTATATGGCAGAGTATCTTAACCACCACATTTGTGTAGGGAGCAACACCATTGAGATACAGAAGTGGGATCTTCGCAATACGAAAAATACCTACCATAGTCATTCTGGCGAAGCTCAAAGAAATGGAGTAAATGCAATGCTAGCTCACTAAACGTAAATCTGCGGAAGTGTGGAAGGAAGATGAAGATCATATGCCGAATTAGATTCGCCTTCCAATGCTAGAGAGAAACACTCTTCATTTGTTGTATTATATTTGCCCTGCTGGGGTGTGTTACTGTTACGGGCGAGATGCATGCTGATGCATGTGCCTCAATAGAACCACCCATGCGAGGAGGGTATTAAGCTTCAAGTTCTCTGCGTTTCTAGACAACTTCGAGTAGCAGGCTAATGGCTGATTGACAATTCTTTTGTCTCAAAGCCAGCCATCCATGTACTGTACATATTGTTGCAGATCTTGATATTCGGGCAGCTGGACTTTGATTGATTTTGATAACTCGCTCGAAACTGACTCCCTCCCCCTTCTTTCAGCTGCAGCTAACCCTCTTCGGCCAAGTCAACCCTGCCCCAATAACGCCTACTTCAACCTCAATCGTTCCCCAACCCTCTTCTGCCTCTCTTCTTTTCCTCTTCTTCTTTCTCTTCTGCACATTCCCCCCTTTTCTCCACCAGGCGAGAAAGTCCAAGCATATTGTTCACTGTACCTACTGCCCGCTGAGGGCCTGCCCCTAACCCCCCCCACACCATACCGCAATGGCGGCAACAATTCCTGCATCATGCACGCCCACCAAACTCTGCCCCTCGTTCTTCCAACCGTCCCGTCTCTATATCCTCTTCCAACCGCCATAAATCCTCTCTTATTCCCCAGCGGCGCAACGCTAGCAATGCCGAACATACTAATATTATTGTTGCGCCGTCGGGGTTTTCCCTGCTCGATGACGATGAATCTCTCTATTTTCAAACCCACTACCAGTCTTTACCGTCATTTACTTCTTCCTCTTCTTCTTCTGTTTATCCCACTGCTCCTGCAGCTGCTCCTGCAACTGCAACTTCGTTTTCTTCATATTCTTCATCTTCTCCAACATCTGTCTGTTCTTCAGCTGCTCTTCAGCAGCAGTCTTCACCCTCTTATCACCAATACCACCCTCAATGCCACCCTCAGCATGCTAACTCCACCGGGTTGAGCGGGGATGATAATTCCCCGCTTAATCATTATTTGCCCTCTGATTCTCTTGGGCTGCCCTTGTCTTCAGAGGGCTTTGTTTCTCAAGCGCAAACTGCTATAACTGCTACCACTGCCGCGACGTCGCCTTGGCTGAACTTTCTTGAGCTCAACCATGATCTCAATCAGGATGAACAGTGGCTGAGATTCTCGCAACTGTTGTTACCAGGGACTGGTTTGCAAACCGAGGCCGCTTCAACATTGTCGAATCCGGTCTCTGATGCGCCTGTTCCTGTTGCTATTTCTGAATACGACTTGCTGTACCCGTATTCCAAAGGGGATGAGCTAGATGTTGATGAATCGCTTTATTTGATGAACGCACTAGGTGGGTTTGCAATGTTTTTACTCTTGGAATTGGCTGTATGACCGTCAATTCAACCTTTTTGTACCCTACCAATACCGATTTACAGAAAAGATTTCAATTTTTTAACGAATTCAATTTCAGATTCATTCGAGACGTCAACGCAACCAGTTACGCAATACCACCATCCGTCAAACGTCCAACAATACTATATGTCTGCTTCCCAAAACATTAACAACCAAGGCATCAATCGCCCACAACCCCGTCAATTAGCCATACCGTCACAATCCCAACCAAAAATGTCTTCCCCCCAATTATCAACTCCAATCACAACCATCTCCCCAACCCATTCTAGCACGAACACCCATCACTCCACCCCTTCATCAACCCAGACTCCACGATCACCTGCAGCAGCAGTGGCCACGGCAACTTCAACTGACCGTGTGGCTGACAAGCGTCGACGCAACACCCTTGCTGCTCGCCGATTCCGCCAGAAGCAGCACGATCGCGTTGCGGAGCTGGAGCGGGCGCTGGAAAGCGTATGTAAAGAGAGGGATGAATTGAAGATGCAGGCTGCAAGATGGGAAGGAGAGGTTGTCGCCTTGAGGGGAATGCTGCAGAAGAAGGGTTAGCCTTTATGTGAACTTTTTTTTCGTTTTATTTTTGGTTGATGGGATGGGGATTGTTGGACTTTCGTTATAGTTTTCAGGAGAATAGAGAAGAATTGGTGATCAAAGACGCCCTTATCATATGCGTTGCGCTTTGGGTCGTTTAATTCTCGCTCTGGTATTGATTCGTCTTTTCGTTACCGTTTTGTTTCTCTTGCTGCCGTTCAATTTTGAGAAAGAAAAAAACCAACTAAATTGATTCATGTTTGGCTCCATCATTGTTTCTGAACTCTTGTTTTATCTTCTCTTCGCTCCTTCTCTTCATTTCGACCAAACCTAATTTATCTGCCTCCTATATATTGTATTCATTTCCTAATCATTCTTCTCTCGCATTCCATCCAACCCAGAAAAGGAATTTGGCTTTCTCCTACCGGGGTAATATATATATATATATATATATTCAATTAGCCATCTGTCTCACCCTCGAGTGAGGAAAAGCAAAGAAAAAGTGAAAGTCAAGAAGACAGAGGGAAGGAAAGGAATGAGTATACGAATCAGACGATGTCGGCTCTCCATATTCTCGAAAAGGGGTTTGTCTTCCTATATGTCGCCCTTTTCGAGATGCCTTCACGCTTGAGTTTGGCGAATGGAGGAATGTGTGTCATCATTTCGTTTCAACTTTCAATTCCCTGGAAAGGGGAAGTAGCTACATAGGTAGGTAGGTAGGTAGGTAGGTAGGTAGGCACATGCCTCGAGGGAAAGGGGATTGGAATTGAAATTGTTCATCAATGGCAGGGAGAGGAGCGGAAGTAACTTAACTGACAGTCCATTCCTCATCCTTCGTCTCCCTTTGATTCAATTTAATTATCAGGACAAACGATCGTGTGATATGCTCCCATCCTTTCCTGCGCCATTAGCCCTGGGCTTTTTGAGGGACCCCTTTACCCTTATCCTTTCGTTCCTGGGAGAACTAGGGAGCTAGCTTCGGAACGCAAGCTGCGTTGCTCTTTTCCTGCACTCCATATGTACATGATAACTCTACAGCGTCGAGACGAGGTCTTATTAGTTTATTCTCTACGGAGGTATAGAGATAGATATATATCCACCCAATATACAGCCTTGTGTCCAATGATGTTGTACTATTGTGATATAGTCACTATTACAAATATACGATCCTTTCAGCCTTAATTTTTCTATCTAAATGAAACACTGTACTTTTTCTTCACAAGACATTTTTCCCTTTCTGATGCGATAATCGGTTTGATACTCTGGTGACAGTTACTAGTTTGAACGTGCACTATAAATTATGAACTAGCCTTATTGGTAGTAGTTCTGCATACGGAATTATGTCAGGATGCATAATTTTTTATGTGTTATGTATGACTGGTGGATGATGCGGTATGAGTCATGATGAATAAATATTACAGAGCGGGGGTTGGGGATTCAATTTAACAACATTTATTTTTCTCTCGGGATTATCGCTACGACGATTTGTCGTGAAGGGGGAATAAAGGCAACCAGCAAGACGAGATCAAGACAATGCATCCAGCAGTTCGGAAACAGGTAACTTACAGCTAAACGAGCGCCTTGGAAGTAGTTATATCAGCTACGATTCTTTCTCTCCCTGCTCTGGTGTTAAACCTGTCCCTAGTATTGAATTCTCATATTTCCTCCGCTAATCGCACTTGGCTTTGTACAGTACATAGTATTTATTTTCTTTGATAATACCATCAGAGAGATAATCTGAATCCTACCCGTTGAACTATTTACAGCATATATAAATCCCCTCCATCTCGTCTCTGTTTTTCTTTCTGGGGACTTCTTTTTCCCTTTTGTAACTCTGCCCTGCAGTAGCCTGCGCCAACCGTCTCGAAAAAATCTCGCATATGCAAGTACATGCTGCCACAGCACACATTGATGCACATTTGCCTAGCAAACACACAGGAATTAAGCATTTTATCTCATTCGTGACCTTTGCATGTCACATACTCCATTGTTCTACTCCTCAAACCCTTCAGAATTCTTGGGTCCAGCATTTAATTTCTGCATAACATCCCTGGATCTTCTTTCAGGAACAATGTGGAAGCATTCTAGTTTCAATTCCATTATTGATGTTGAACACACGAACCAAATGTGATCGCTCCCCACAGGGCCAACAGATTCACCCTCTGTAGCCTGGCAGAGACAAGGAGGTCAACCCACCAACGTCACAGCCCTAAAAATGGTTCCAAACAGCTAGCCACGCAAGAAGCACAGCTAACAAATGGCAAATATGCGGGGAGCGGCTTGGCTAAGTTGGCCCCAGCCATGAGAGTTCACTTCTTATCAAATAGTAGGCCGACTGTAATGCTGATCAACGCCCCATCAGGGCCATCACCCGCCGATCAACTCCAGAGGGCATGGAATGCATCAAGAGACAAACGCCATGGTCCATGGATCCATGCAACTCCGATACCACGCACCGCTGCGCAAATATTTCCATTACAAAGAGAGCTGAAAAAAAACTTGTAGTACGGAGATGAAGATCTGAAAGAGAGACACTCCCAGAACCGTAATAAATAATGGATGGTTGTGGTTCTCTTTTGCATTCAAAAACCTACCTGCGCTGGTTTCCGAAAGTAGGCTACTTGCATAACAATATATTTTTGCCCCATGGCGCGGATTCCCGCCTCCGAACCCAGGTCTCAACGTTCCACGTTAGACGGCAACTTACACCCTGGTCGGCGGACAGCATGGAATACGGGGGGGGGGGGGAAATATAAAGAAGAAAAACAACGCGCTGGTCAACCTTGCCATGAAGGGAACTGCTACGGAGCGACTTTCTCGGTCCACAAAAAACCTCGTTTCTCCCCCCTTTCGCGGCGCATCTAATATATCCAGGTACCACTAAAAGCTTCGGAAACTGACCGGCCCACCCCATCCCCATATTAAAGATGAGGGCAATTCGCATAGTTTACATGCATGTTTGCATCCTACATGAGTACGAGTGTCGATCTCCTCCATTCCTCGCTCGACTTCAATGACTTTTCAACCCGCCACAAGCCGATACATAAATATCTCGCTGTGGCTCACTTTCTTTCCTGCTCGTCTGATTACTATTTGATTTTATTTATTCGTCCCCTTCAGCATACCCGGACGCAGGAAACAATAGTCATTGTCAAATTCCTCTAGGGAGGGATTACCATACGTATTTTAGTTCTATTTTTTTCACGCTCCCTTTTCCATCGTACGAAACAGAGACGACAGGGGATGATATGCGCCATTGATCGGATCTGATTTAAACTTTGACTCGGCGTGCACAAATCATGGCGATCAGATCGGTGATGTCTTTGCACCTTGTATTATTGTCCGTGTTTATACAATTGGCGGTTGCGAGTGTAAGGTCGCCGAATTATCCCATGCTTGCGGACGTGTGTATATTTTCTTTTAAGGAAACAGGGAAAAAAAAAAAAAAAAAAAAAAAAAAAAGAAAGAAAAAAAACCTGTTCATAGATCTATTTTCCCATTCCACGCTCCCTCGAGCATCTCTTCTTGTTATCGGCTATATATAACAAAATAATACCATTGCGCACTTTGTATTGAGCTATATATAAAAGCCGTCCCACCTCCCACAATCACACAACCCAGTCCAACTAATCAATTGCAATCAAACAGTGGAGAAACACCCTCTCAAGCCCCGGTGCAGAAACTGACGACGTCGACCTCAAAACCCGCTACCCAGTCCAGAAAATCCAAATCCCCATAGACCACTTCCGCTCCGACCCACGCTATGAACCACATACGGACCAAAAATTCGACGTCCGCTACTGGTTCGATGCCAGCCATTACAAAAAAGGTGGTCCGGTAATCGTGCTACACGGCGGTGAGACGGATGGCGAAGGTCGTCTCCCATTCATGCAAAAGGGCATTGTGAAAATACTCAGCGAGGCAACCAATGGCCTTGGCGTCATTCTTGAACACCGCTATTATGGCCAGAGCTTCCCGACCGCGAACCTGTCGACGGAGAGCTTGCGGTTCCTGACCACTGAGCAAGCATTGGCGGATTCGGCGTATTTTGCGCAGAATGTTGTGTTTGAGGGACTTGAGGATGTGGATTTGACTGCGAAAGGGGGGAATGCGCCGTGGATTATTTATGGAGGGTCATATGCTGGGGCGCAGGTGGTATGTTCTTGTTTCTTGGTTTTTTTTTCTCTCTGAGGGAGAAAGAGTTTGCGCTGTAGAAAGTTTGAGAAAGCCTTCTTAACTGGACACGGAATCGTACCTAGGCATTCCTCCGCGTCGAATATCCGGACATCTTCTGGGGCGCCATATCCTCCTCTGGTGTGCCCAAAGCCATCTATGACTTCTGGGAATACTTCGAACCCGTCCGTAAATATGGCCCGCCAGAATGTATCTCCACCACGCAAAAATTCGTGGACATGGTCGATAAAATCATAATCGGCCTTGACGACTCTGAAACGACGAAGAGACTGAAATCCCTTTTCGGTCTAGGAGAGCTGACGCATAACAATGACTTTGCAAATGTCCTAGGATGGGGCATCGCATATTGGCAGTCGGTCAACTGGGACCCGGCAATTTCGACGCGGAAATTCGACTACTACTGCGGCAACGTCACGGCGGATGAGTTGCTGTATAAAAATGGAGATTTGAAAGAGGAGGCGAAGGGGCTCCTTACTGCAGGAGGTTATGAGAAGGAGGCTGATGCTCTGACGAGTCGACTGCTCAATTTCGCTGGTTTTGTTTATACCGATCAAGTGGCTGGTTGCGAAAAGGATGATCAGACACTAGATGAGTGTCTTGGACAACATGATCTAGCGTGGTTTAAGAATGATACTCTTGCGCAGGCGGATAGTCGGTGCTGGCCATACCAGGTTTGCACGGAGTAAGTGAAACCTCGTCCTGCTCTTCTCTGGGTTTTCTAGATCCGATGCGAGAAAAGGAAGAAACCATGCAGAAACTTGCCTTTTATGCCCAAGATCCCTGACTAACTCTCTCGATCTTCTTCCTGTTTCTTAATAGATGGGGCTACCTTCAGGTCGGCAGTACCGTCCCCAAAGACCAAATGCCCGTGGTCTCGCGCTTGATTGACCTGGAGTACGCCAGCATAATGTGTCGAAAGGCCTTTGGCATCTACAAACCTTCAGACGTTGACAGGGTCAACAAATACGGCGGATTTGACATTGAATATGAGCGATTAGCTTTCGTTGATGGAGAAGTCGACCCATGGCGCCCAGCATCACCTCATGCAGAAGGGGCTAGACCGCGAAAAAACACGCTCGATAAGCCGTTTATTTTGATTGAGGGGGCGGGACATCATTGTGAGTTTGTTTAATCCATTCCATTGTTATTTTAGTTTCTCTGAGATCGTTGCTGATTAGAACTGTCAAATGTTTGCAGGGGACGAGAATGGATTATTTCCGAATGAAACCACACCAACGATCCCGCCCAAGCCCGTAGTAGATGCCCAGGCACAGGAAGTCAAGTTTGTGAAGAAGTGGATTAAGGGTAAGTTTTTTCATTCTATAAATTCCTTTACCCGTTGATGCTTCTTCCACAAGCGACTCTTTTGGCATTCCGAAGACTCTGTATGTTGTATGTATGGACATGGACTCAACTGACGCGATATTTCCCTCTTTAGACTGGGAAAAGAGCTGCGGCAAGGATTAGCTAGCAGGCGACGGATGACCTCGCGCGAGGGTGGAAGATACGAGAGATATGGTTCATGCGGATATATGGTATATATAATTTTCATCGTAGATATTAGTATCGATCAATCTGTCAATGGATCATCTGATAATAACCGCCCATTGCCCACGAGGGAGTAGTTCCAGGGATATATACTTCTGTCCGCGATGCATGGATCTGACGAGAGTGAAGTTCCCCCACTTCAAGTAACATGAATTGCCTGCCAGTGGAGATAGCTGTTGCTAGCCAAATGGCTGGCTGGTCAGCTGGCCTTTCTCCTTGTTCCTTCGGTGGCTTTGATAGACGATAATGTACCCGATAGTCTCCCAAGAAGTAGCCAGAGTACGAGGATTTATTCAAGTCATCTGCCCTTACAAAATCTTGTCTCAACCCAAAACATCGACATGAACGATGGCAGTGACATATCTGATCCCCGTTCGTGGGCTACGACTGCGTAGTGCGGGGGTGGTGGAAATGTAAGCCGTAGACACCACGCTCTGCATTGGGCATGATTCAACACTCCAGCTCAGTAATTTTAGGCCCAAGCGACCTGAGCGCCCTCAACAATGGAATAATGGACTCTTGATGCTGATCTAGATCGTTTTTTGACGAGTAACTCTGTTTTATTTTCTCCGCGACCCTGAACAACGGGCCAATTGCTTCCCTGTATTGCTGCACGGGAACACGGATAAGCCGCTGACTAGAAGCCAAACCATATGTAAACCATATTGAGGACCCTTGCTGGGCCCATGTTGGAGGGACAGAAAAAGAAAAGAAAACCAGGAAATGAACGGATGGTGATTCGCTGGCGGTGGGAAATGTTGACGTTTTTGCCAAACCGGTAGTTCATGGATCAAACAATTTCTGCTGACGACGATAACGACAGGACAGGTCTAGGACTACATACACTGTGCAACAGCTTCTTGTCATTCTCGCCAATGTCCTTTTACTGGGGAATTCGTTGCCCTATTCGGTTGCTGAATTGTCGACTTCGAGAGCAATTCCACAAATCCCGTGCGCAGTGTTAACTATTTGGAAGCTAGTGAGTGCTTCTAGGCCAATCGCCCGCCGTTTTCTTCTGTGTCTCTCGTTTTGCCCTAGAATAACCAAGCATTAACAGAAGCAGGGAAAAGGAAGAAGTCACGCGAACAGGCTATTTGACCAGACGAACGAATAAAGTAGATATTAAATACAACACGGAATAAAAATATCCAAAAACAAAAAAAAAAAAAAAAATTTATCCAGACCGACAGGCTATTTCGGCAATAATAGTGTTTTTGTGATTTCTGTGATCCAAACCATCTCGCGCACGAAGTTAACAACTAGCCGAAGCTTGTCCAGCAACCATTCCCCGTATACTCCGTATATCATCTCTTTTTACCGTTCCACAACGGGTTGTCCATATACGCCGTCGCCCTGGCTCACACACATAGCCCCAGGAGCATTGAGCTGGTCGCATTCGATCACCTTTCCTCCACCTCAACCACTACCGCGTCCGCCGCAAACGGTCTTCAATCACCCCGACGCCTCCATCCCCGTGACAAGTTAGGCCTTGCAAAGAAAGATAAAAGACGAGGAAGACGTGGACAGAATTCAGCTTCTCCTGCTACTACTCCAGTTGCTGCTGCTGCTCCTGGACAGTGTTGGAAAAAGGCAGAGAGCTATTTTGCTGGGCTTGACGGAGTTGCAGACGGAAAGAAGCCATCATCGAAGGGAGGAGTTGATAAATGGGAAGCACAGCACAGTACTGAAGACGAATATTCTGAGGAGGAGGGTATTGCTAGGAATAGGAATACAAGACGACGCCGTTGGGAGACCCCGACAAGGGAAGACGACGGTGTTATGAAGTTCTCCCACAGCATCCAGTTCAATGCCGTGCCGGATTGGAGCAGCCATTATATTGCGTATAGCAATCTGAAGAAACTGTAAGTTTTTTGTCCTGCTCTGCTGATTTGCCATATACTATGATATTCTCTTCCATTCCGGTGCGGACATGTTGCTATATTTGCTACAGTTATAGGATTGGAGTTTGTTTCCCCTTGCTAATAACCTACCCTCGTTGTCTGTGTTCAGGATATACTCGCTCGAAAGGCAGGTCAATCGCCTCGACGAAACAGGCGAGAATGTCGAGTCCGCTCCCCTCCTCGACGCCTCCGTGGATACTGATACCATCTTCCGCCGTGCTCTTGATGGCGAGCTAGAAAAGATATGTTCTTTCTACCATTCAACTGAGGCAGAGCTATACGACGAGGTTGAGAGCGTTGTCAAAGATGAAGAGGCGTATATACAAGAAACAAAAGGGTTGAATATGGATCCGGTTGGAGACACAATGGTCCGAACTCGAACGCTGAGTTTCAATTCTCGAGCTCGTAGTGGAAGCTTCTTCCGCAATTTTGGATTCGGGGACGGCGGGCAGGGCAGGGATACCCGTGCTAGCACCACCAGCGAAACCGGCGTTGGCGAAGATGCCGCCAATAATCGGGATGTCGACACTGATGATGATATGGACATGGATGAGCCCCGTGGTCAGGATGGCCCTCGTCGTTCGGGTTGGAAGGACTATCACAAACATGGTGCGGGCGAACCGCTAGACCGTGCCGTAAGCGACATGAGCGAATCGAGAATTCTAGCTAGTGGCCCCGATCCGGATCATGATTCTACTATCGATCCGAGCTATTCCGCTTTGTATAATGCTGGCGTAACGCTGAAGAAGCGTATCATTAGCATCTACGTTTCCCTCTGCGACCTCAAGTCGTTCATCCAGCTCAACCGAACGGGCTTCACGAAAGCTTTGAAGAAATATGACAAAATCCTTGATCGCAGCCTTAGACGCCAATATATGAACACGACCGTCTCAACTGCCTATCCGTTTACGAATCCCACAATAGAACTGCTCAATGGCCGCATTGCTAGAATCGAGAAGCTCTATGCGGACCTCGTTACTAAAGGTGACCTTGCGCTTTCTAAGCGGGAATTGAGACTACATCTACGGGAACATGTCGTATGGGAACGGAACACGGTCTGGCGGGAAATGATTGGCATTGAACGCAAAGCACAGGCGGCGAATATGGGTGTACGGCGGACGCTTCTTGCAGGAGATCAGGACCCCTTGACTGCACAGCGGCAAGGCGATGAGCTAGAACCCACTACCAAGGAGATTGTGACACCTGTAGGACGATGCCCTGTGCCGACATGGCTACTTAGCTCCACATTTTTCATGCTGGTGGGCATCGTGATTATATTCTGCGTTATGCTAGTGCTTCCGATCATGTCGAAGCCAGAGCAACAAAATTGTCTAGCCATGTTGGTTTTTGTCAGTTTACTCTGGGCTACTGAGGTAAGTTTTACTCTAGTTTGCCCGCACGACGTTGGATGTAATATACTGATAGAAGAAATGATAAACACAGGTGATCCCGCTCTTTGTGTCATCATTGCTTGTCCCCTTCCTTGTGGTCACTCTCCGCATCATGCGAACCGAAGAGAAACCCTATAGGCGCCTTGACACCAAAGAAGCAACCGGAGCTGCTTTCGCGGCGATGTGGACTCCAGTTATTATGCTCTTGCTTGGCGGCTTTACTATTGCTGCTGCGTTGTCGAAATATGACATTGCCCGCAGGATGGCAACGTTTGTCTTGAGTAAAGCGGGAACCAAACCGCGAATTGTTTTGGTCACGAACATGTTTGTCAGTATGATATTGAGTATGTTCATTAGCAATGTAGCAGCTCCGGTCTTGTGCTTTTCCATCATCCAGGTTAGTTATTTTCCCAAGTTTCCCCCGACAAACACCTCAGTATGCCCGACTAACCGTCGACTAATCAACAGCCAATGCTTCGAAACCTCCCCACGGACTCCCGTTTCTCCAAAGCTCTCATCCTTGGCATCGCCTTAGCCTCCAACGTCGGCGGCGCTGCGTCCCCCATCGCTTCCCCACAAAACATCATCGCCCTTCAAAATATGAACCCGGCTATAAGCTGGGGGACGTGGTTCTTCATCGCGCTTCCCGTCTGTATCATCTGCATCATCCTAATCTGGATTCTCCTCCTCGTCACTTTCCACCCAGGTCGCGGAACTACCATCGTCCCCATCAGACCTGTCAAGGACAAATACTCCGGTGTGCAATGGTTCATCACCCTCGTGACCCTTTTCACCATCATCCTCTGGTGCGTCAGCCACGAGCTCGAAGCTACCTTCGGCGACATGGGCGTTATCGCCATCATCCCGCTGGTGTTCTTCTTCGGCACTGGCATCCTCACCAAGGAAGATTTCAACAATTTCCTTTGGACCATCATCATCCTCGCCTCAGGGGGTCTCTGCCTAGGCAACGCCGTCACTTCGTCAGGTCTCCTGCATACCATCGCCAAGGCTATCACTGAACGCGTGGCTGATTTCAGCCTGTATGGTGTCCTCCTCACGTTCACAGGCCTCATCTTAGTAGTGGCAACGTTTATCTCGCATACTGTCGCGGCTTTGATTATGCTCCCTCTCGTCCAGCAAGTGGGCGCAAGCATGGATCATCCCCATCCCAATCTGCTGGTTATGGGCAGTGCTCTCATGTGCTCGGTTGCCATGGGCCTGCCAACGAGCGGGTTTCCAAATATGAGTGAGTAGCCACTTCTTGATTTTTGTATATATGTAATATGTATGTTTGCTCCTTTTCATCCTCTAACCGCGATTCTTTCTTTTTATAGCTGCCATCATGATGGAAGTCCCTGAAACTGGCCAACGATACCTGCGCGTCCGCCACTTTATCACGCGCGGCGTTCCGGCCAGTATCATGTCGTTCGGCATCGTGGTGACCGTTGGGTATGGGCTGATGATGGTTGCAGGTTTGTAAAATCTGTATCACGGCTGCGGGTTTTTCTTTTCTCTCCTCGTCCCCCCGTCAAAGTCTCTGTCACCGTTAGATTTACCGCTTCATTCACTTTTACAGTTCGATTTGCATTTTTCGCATAAAATTTAAGACGCGCTATATCTAGCAGGCATCTCTTTCGTCCTCTTTTATTCTTTGTTTTGTTTTACCACTTCTAGATGTGTGTTGGTGGGTGGATTGAATGAATTGAATGAGGGAGTTGGCATGGCGTTTTGTACTGTTCTCTTTTGTGACGTAATATTTTCGCATGTTGAAGCCATTTTTGTTTTGTTTTCTGTTCTTTTTCTTGCTTCTTTATTTTGTAAACGCCTTCACTACTGTGAATAGGTCGCGCTTCATTTTTTTTTATCATTAATATTCTATATATGCCTAGTATATATATATATATATATATATATATATTTTGAATACAGCTAGATATCCCACATGTTACAGGAATGCCATCGCAAGAGTGACTTGGCAGGTTTCTTCATCTTATCATTGCTTTGGAGATGATAGTACCTGACGACATTCTTCCAGGATGCAGCTTGCGCATTTTTTGGCCATTGGGGACGCGTTCTGCTATTTCCACCATTAACGACCTTCGCTACGAGGAGGTAGCATCGACCTGGGGATGTATTTCAGTGTATACTAAGATACTCAACATTTTTGGTGCTCGTATCACCTGGACGAAGAATAATCTCGAATTTGCCACAACGTCAACTTCCAGCGGTATGAAAACGCGACGCATGTACGTGCATGCATATATTGAAAAATGATGTCAGAGAATCCACCTGAGTCGGACTTGAGTAATAATTTTTGCTGGGTGCTATGTGATGGCGTCGCAACTAATGACAGTCTACTTTATGGTTCAAAATATACTTGGGGGTATATTTAATAAGCTTCCTCCTCTTGGCGGAAAAATTCAACTTGTTAGAAAAGGGGCTATCATACAAGAACATGTTGGCAATCATTAAAAACAAAATTTATCCAACGAAGGTTTCACGAACTTCTCCATAACATGATTTCTTGTTGTGTGAGTCTGTGGGAATTAACCTTGAGAACAAGTGGAAGATGCTGTATTGATGGTGATTGGATGGTCTATTCCGAAGGGAGAACAAGAATTAAAAAGCAAAGAAACCAAATCAGAATGTTATTTGTTATTGACTGAGCAGGCATGTTTGATCAATGTAAAATATAATTATATAAAAGAGAGTTGAAACATTAACCATTCGCTAACGGGCAGCCAGCTAGCCAAAGTAAACCGTTGATGGCCTCCACGATCTTACCACTCGCTTCATGACAGGCTGACACAGGGAGAGCAGTATTTCTTGCAGCGCGAAGATCTACAGGAGCAACGCCGAATCAACGCTGCAGCACATGAAGCACATGTTGACGCTTAACAAGAGAACTGCTCCGACAAGGTCACAAGGGTAGCAACTGGACAAACAGGGGGGGGAGTGATCGACCAATGCAAGAGCCCTAATGTTTTGCGGCCGCAGAGTCTTTTTAACCATGTTACAACCCACCTGTTCAGACTACAAGCAGGTGTCGCATCGGCACTCTCCGTATGGCTGCTACTTTGATTGCATGCCTGTTTCGATGATCAACAGAGCCCGGAGATCGCATTTGCTCGGCTTTTCTTTTTTGGATCCGTTCGATATGATGGCTGCATGCGAACCTTGGCAATGGAGTATCTGATTCGAATTTGGGCGGGGAGGGGGGGGTGGGTGGTGGCATAGTGAACGGGAGTCCGTGCTGTTTGAAGCGCAAGAACGCAACTATATCTTCTACTTTTATATTCCTCGGCGGCCCCTCTGTTAATGCCATTTTTTGGACACTTGGTCAAGCAAGATCTCCCGCTGAAGAACCCAAGAGACCTACCTCATGGGCATAAAGTCGTTCATAGGGAAACGGCGGAATTCACTACAGCGTCAACAAGCAACCATGCCATCAATCCTTTCAATTCGCTCCTCCACAATCACACTCGTATTCTCTCAGCTCTTGTCGGGCGCATTGGCGATTCCGAACACATGTCCTGCCGATTTGCAACTGAGTTGTCATGGCTCCAGCCAAGATACTTGTTGCTTCAATTCGCCGGGTGGTTTGCTATTACTGACCCAGTTCTGGGACACGGATCCCGTTACAGGGCCCACTGATTCATGGACTATCCATGGCCTTTGGTGAGTCTGTGCATTGTTATCCCAAACTTATGACCCTTGTGTTGTGTAGATGTACAATCTACCTGGAATGTATATATTTCACATATTGTATGTAAAGGTTCATATCTATATGTATATGTACAGGGAAGAAATCCATCCAATTTTCGTTAGGAAAACACACATTTCTAAACCTTAATCTTTGTATGTCCAGGCCAGACAATTGCGACGGCACCTACGAGCAGTACTGCGACAGGTCTAGAGAGTACTCAAACATCACTAGCATCATGAAGGCCAACGGTAGAACACAGGTACTGAATGACATGAACACGTTCTGGAAAGATAACAAATGTGATGACGAGAGCTTCTGGGCGCATGAATGGAATAAACACGGCACCTGCATAAGCACAATGGAAGTCGCGTGTTATTCCCAATATTCTCACCTGGAGGAAGTTGCCGATTATTTCGAAAAGACTGTCGACTTGTTCAAGCAGGTGAATACGTATCAGGTATGATATACCAGACTTTCCTCCTGTGTCACAAGCCGGTCGTATTTTACTACACTCCCTTTCGAGTCTTTTTTCCATTCTGTACATGTACAATGGATCTAACGCGAAATATATAGACCCTGGAAGCTGCCGGCATCGTTCCGGATGCCTCCAAGCAATACGACCTCAACCACATCCAGGATACGATATCTGCCAAACACGGCCAGCAAGTCACTCTCAACTGCAAGAATGGCCAGTTGAATGAAGTCTGGTACTTCTGGAACGTTAAGGGTAGCACACTGACAGGCGAATGGGTTTCCACCAGCCCAGGTATGTCGGTATTACTTATTTTCGCCTTGCATTAATGGGTTATAGCTCATATTCATTTTTCTCTGTCCATCGCTTTATTGCTAACCTGATTCTGTTACTTTTAAATAGCTGGCTCTGGATCCTCGTGCCCCAAGACTGGCATTAAGTATATGCCTAAGCTGTAAATACATAGCTTGCTTCCGGTATGGATGTTTCTTGGACATATAGAGTTGAGTCATTTGGGGCGCTGGTAACTATTTGCTAGATAGAAACAAGAGAGCGAACGGTGAAAGCGTGCCCGTTTCATTTCGTGTTTATTTAATGATACACGTCCATAATTGTCGTGATTTAAACAAATTCCACAAAGCACCGTCATAACGTGATCCGGGACCGGAAAGCATATCCTGAAATCTTCAACGAGGGCGAATTCACAACTAAAACCGTGTGATCCGACCTAAATCGTTATCCGCTGATATCAATTTGATTTATAACCGTAGACGTACGTGCGGATTGCAACAAGAATAACTAATTTAGAATAGCAAGGACTAAACCGAAACGCATCAATCACCAGTCTCCTAGCTAGCCAATATTAAGAAGAAAAAAAGACAAAGGCATATGTCAGGAGACAACCAACAATAAGGGCAAAACCAAAAGCCCAACGCTCCCAAGCAAAAAAATTTTTGGCCCCATAGCAGTAGCGGACCCTGAATCCCCACCGCCGCCACCCTTCTTCTTCCCACCTCTTCCTCTACCGCCTTTTCTACGCGCGAGCTCCTTATCAGAGGAGTTGGGTTTCCCATCGGATTTTTTCTCGGCCTCTTTTTCGGATTTTTCGTCTAGAAAACGGCCAATCGTCAGAATTCAAGCTCACGCTAACAGAAAAACTGCCGAAAAAGGTGTGGAGATTTTTGGAAAAAGTCCAAATGAGCGCATCGTGAGGTATCAGCTTGAGAAACGTTGATACTAGTATCACAACTGTTCCTGCTGGTAGTAAAGCAGTGAAATATATCACACTATATCTTCCACTGGGCAAATCTTACCTTTATCTCCGTTGCTCTTCTTTAGTGGGTCAAATACCCCCCCAAACTTTCCAAGGCCGCGAGCAGAAATATCCATGTCCTGGAGTGGTTCAGCGGCCGTAACCTATATTGTCAAAATTCACATCAGCATCAAAGTTCTTAATACGTATCTCAAGCAATCGAGACGTGCTATATGTCGTATGGGGCACTATACTATATGAAAAATAGCGGACTAACCTCCTTGACCGAAGGGGTCAGGCCAGCTCCCAGTACTGGATCACTCACGCTCGGGGCGCCTATGGATGGATGAATAGACTGGGCTGCGGCATACGCTAGGCAAAGGACGAGGAATTTGGCAGCGATCTTCATTTTGGATGTCTGCTGCAAAGCTTAGGTATATTTGTGGTAAAATTATCAAGGTGATAAATAATTTTTTGAGGCTCGAATACGAACGGAGGATGAGTTGGTGTTGGCCTGAGAAGGGGATGAGAAAAGGACCCGAAGTCTGGGTATAGAAAGAAGGAAAAGAAATATACAACAGAAATCATTGTCATGGTGCTCCTTTTTATAGGTACATAGAGCAGCATGGTAGCAGAAATTGAAGCTCCCCAATATTAAAGAATCATTCATCGCCTTTTACCGACATCAGTGGGAGTTTCCCTCATGTCAAAGTCCGGACAAAGAATCCCAACATGGGCATGACTGGGCAGGCCGGCCAAAACCCAAATCTGCAACTTGAACACCTGCTAGGGAGTAAAATCATTGAATATAACTGAATCCGTCTCTGCAGAACATGGTGGAAGATAACATAACACTTATAAGAACGTATATTGCCGCGTAGCATGTTCAGCTAACAGCAGAATATGGAAAGTTCCAACAATATCAGCTGTTGGCGGTCTTTGTCTTCTACTCCCAAGGCAGTACCCGTGCGTTTTGGGCAGGGGGTAGGGGGTTGCAGGCGGGGCTAAATCAGCTATATATAAATAAATATTCCCGAAATATGGAGCACATACTACTCGCCAAGGTCATGGCAAGGCCCTTCCCGGCTCAAAATAGCTGTGTATTGAAACCTGCTTGATGAATGAAGTTGGCTTGAGCTGGTTATATTAGTTAAGGCTAGGGCTTTTGAGGCGCCTCCGATGCCAAGATTTGACTTCATGTCCTCGCTCCTCAAAAAGCAAGGTTTTGGCCTTTCAAGGTTTGCCCGCACCAGACGATTGAGACCAAGGGCCATTTGCACTTATGCCCTTCGTTGTACCCCTTTTTCATCTATAACTACCCACTAGTGTCTGCGCCACTCTCTCCATCCAAATTAATTTTTAAACTACAGCGTTTCCACTCCTGTTTACAGAGTGCTTATGTTGTATCTCCCCTGCTCTTCCCACCTGTTTCCCTTTTTTTCTTCTTTTTTTTCTTTTTCTTTCCACCATGACTACCAATCCCTATACAATCGGGACTACGTTCCCAACCATTCGAGACGCTCACGAGGCCATTCTTCGGTATACTGTTGAACAATCGCTGTCTTACAGAATAGTAAAATCCGATATGACGCGATATTTTCTTGCGTGCCGCGCTGAGTCCTGTACATTTCACCTATATTGCAACTACAGCCGGAAGAAGAAGCTTGTCATTGTGTTTGTTTATAAACCGCATACTTGCCCGCCTGAAACGCATGAGAATTGGAAAATGGCCCGTTCAATGCAATATGTAGTGCATCGCCTGGCAAGGTCTTTCCATGCCAATCCCTAATTGAAACCTAGCGAGATTCAGAAGTCTGAGTTTCTGAGTGGTTGTCGTCTTAAATACCACCAGGCGTGGCGGGCGCGGAAACAACTCGAAACTTTCCTACAGCATCATAACTTGGAAGATTCTATGCTCCCAGATCCCAAGGAGCCCCGGAAGAAGAGGGTTCTTGTTGGTTATGGAACAATACTATAACCCTTCGTCATTTAATTTTGAAGGACCGTTTCTAATCTGGTCTACTCAGTTGATGTTGACGCTGTTACAGACTGGTATATCTCCTTTTTTATATTGAAAACATAAATTCGATACGGATGGAGATTGAATGCGTGAAAGAGTGAAGAAAACTTACGAAACCAATATTTACAGGATCAATACCTGTGATGGTTCACCACAGAATCCAACTAACATCTCTTGTGGTGTCTATGGAGCTACAGTTGGGGTCGATCGTCTCCTAAAATTATTGGAAAGTACGATATCAAAACAACGTGGTTCGCACCAGTTCATTCAGTCGAGTCATTTCCAAAGCAGTTAGCTAAGGTGTGTGTCACTTAAGATTTGAAAAAACCCGAGAGATTTATACTTGAAAGGTGATGTACTAATTCCTACTCTGTTATTTCGCGAGCAGGTTCGCGATGCTTACCATGAAATGTATGTCTTTTTACTCCAACTACTGATTCAAAAACTGAAAATACTCGATTATTTTATTATGTCACATTAAATCTTGGCGCTTATTATGTTTTTAATGGCTAGGCTAACGAGATGTGTTAAAGTGGCCTTCATGGTTACACTCACGAATATGTGTCTGACCTATCCACTGGGCAACAACGCAGCGTTTTGAAACACTCAATTGATATACTCTCAAAATTCACTGGAACGAAACCAAGCAAAGACCTCATCTCCCTTTTAGAGGAGCACGGGATTGTCTATGACCATTCATTTATGCATCATGATGTCCAACCGTATGTTAACGCTTCCTTGTCTTCCTTTCTATTATACTACAAGCTGTCCTAATTGCAAGAGAAGCTTATACTGGAGCATTACGGTAGGTATTATGCCCCTGATTCTAATTCTCAGTGGGTGGAAACCAATGTGGCCAAGACACCAGAGTCATGGATTATGCCTTTGACAAGAATACGACCCAGCACGGTTGTAGAAATTCCAGCAAACTGGCATCTGGATGATTGGCCTCCTCTTCAGCCTAATCCTAGTCGCCCTGCGGTATGCGCATAATTCGCTTCTCTTCTGATTATTTCCCCCCAGCAGATACTCGAGCTAATGTGTTTACCCAAACAGCAAGGTTTCGTAGATATTCATGTCGTTGAAACTTTATGGAAGGAACAGTTCGACTATGCGTACCGCGAATACGATACTTTTATCTTCCCAATGTCTATCCATCCACAGCTTAGCGAGAAGCCCCACGTAATATTGATGCATGAGCGGTACGCTAAATATACTTTATTCTTTCCTCCTTATGATGGTTTGATTTATGCAACCATAGGCGCCATATGAATGAGCAACGTCAACTAACCATTGATTTAGCATTATCGAACATATAAATCAACACGAAGGGGTGGAATGGATGACCTTTGGCGATATGGCCAAAGAGTTTCGGGATGGTCATTTTCCAGGCGTTGCAATTGAAGGGGGAGTGTAGGTTGGTTGGCCAGCAAAGGCATAAAGGGGAAATCTACTACTTTGGCTGGCTAGTCAAGAATAGTCAAGAGGGAAAGATAAGTAGGCCATTCTGTTGTTGTCTGTTTTCAACAGCTATCTCCTGGCGTTGGGTGATGTTAATTACCGGGGTACATTGCTTCATATGCTTAATATATACATACTCTCACGAAACATAGAGGCTGGCGTTGATCTTAGAACCTGTGGCAGGGGCCCATGCCTGTTCCTCGCCTCGTAAAAGTTTGTCCAAACTCAGACCGATAATCCAAACTTTTCGCCCGCGAGGTTACTTTTGGGTCATCCAAGATGTAGAATACGAGCAGACGTTTCGGTAGCCCGAGAATAAACCGCAGGGGTTTTATTTTTCAATTTTTTCTCATTTTCGAAGAGGCGAAAACCTTTTTTTCCAATGACTATCGTTCGCTATCACCAGCCCATCCGGATTTCTAACACACATATTACTCGCTCCAAGCAGGCACTATGTGATAGATATTGATAGTCAAACCACTTTGTGAATAGAGAAACGAGAAGCTCAACAGCGAAAAATTTTCCATTCCGATACATTTGAGGGTATGCACTAAAGAAACAGACAATACAAAATCAACTCGGAATACAGAGAGCAATTGGAAATATTAAAAGGGTCATAACCGTACTACGTCGTTATGCAATACCAGAAGAAGAAACACACAAAAACGTGGAGGGCTGTGGGAATAAAACAGGAAAGGCTACTGAATGGATCAGAAGAAAACAGGGAGGGCCATCTGCAATTGTTGGCATACACATGAACTCATTGGCACATGCATGACAGATTGGATAGGACGAGAAAATCGATAAATATGCGTTTTCTAAATATTTGTTTGGACGAGATTCGAGATCATCTAGGCATGTTTGTCGAGCGTGGAGGGGGGAAAATCTCTTTCAGGAGGCCGGGAAGTAGGTTAATTCCTACGAACTAACATTACTATGAGATACTTTCAAAAACGTAGGATCTGTCCACTCGAAAAAGGAACTTCCCTCAACTCAACTCAACTCCCAGCCCCTATCCCTTCAATCAGGCGAGACGGGGATGCTATATTGAGGGAGATTCCATTTTTCTCATGAGAGCAACGGGTCGTCCACTTACAAAAGTCCCAGAGTCAGATCACCATGAATCTTCGCCTTGAGCTGTACCTCAATATCCAGATTCAAATCTAATCGCAATCGAAGCTGCTCGTCCTTTTCTTTCTTCTCTTCTCCGCCACCAACAACACCGCCAACGGCATTGCTGGCGGTGTTCTGAACGAGATCTTCCGCACCCCCAACGGCATCCCCTACTTGGTCATTTATACCAGTCAAGGGCCCGCTTGTCTGTTTCTGTGGCCGGTGTCTTCGTCTTCGACCGCCTGTGGGCTCAAACTCTTCGCGGGTGATATCTTCAGTGTCAGATTCTTGGTAGCGCGGCCGTCGACGACGGCCTTTGGTGTACCGTTGGGGTTGGGGTTCGAGCTCGGGCTCGGGCTCAGGCTCAGGCTCAGGCTCAGGCTCAGGCTCAGGCTCAGATCCTTGACCTTGTTCTTGGTCTTGTTCAGCATCAGACGGTTGTTCTTCCGCATCTGAGGTTCGCTGGGGATTTGAATCTTCCTGGGTCTGCGGTTGGGTGTTCTTATTTAGCTTTGGAGGAGACCGCTTCTGTTCGGTAGGTTGGTTGGCTTCGTCTTGGGCCATGCTGGGCGTCTAATTTATGCTATGATATGGTGGGGGACTGGCTTAAGTTTGCCTTGGGTTACAGGTAAAGTGTATGGAAAATGTGTGCGGATGCGTATATCCAAAAGAAATATAATGCCTTGCAGTCAGTAATAATTTCAAAAAAAAAATTAAAATAGGCAAACTGACGTGATGTTATACACTATATATACATTCAACTGGTATAACGTTGATATATAAAATCGAGTTCACACACACTCTCGCCTTCGACGTCACACCCCCCCACCCCCTACTATCAACATGATAGCATGATAAGGAATTGTCATCGGGAAATTATCTGGGATCCATCGCGATAACCAGGGTACAACCGGAAAATGGAGAACAAAAAAGGTAACATGAAAGCAAATATCACACTGGCCTGATCCGCAGACAAGGGAGAAATCAGAGACCCAACGCCTATCACTTACTAGAGACTTTCGCGAAACAGGGGCCAATGAAGTGATGTAATTCTATGTCCTGGAGGCGGGTCAGTAAAAATGAACAGTCCGGGCTCTGAAAGCGAAAAAAAGCCGTAAATAGAAAAATGGCGAGGCTATTCGTCATATGGCCCACACTTGCCAACTTTCCTAGTTTAGTAGTACCTGGCACCTACCTAGCTTTAGTTACCTATGGGACATCATGGTGTGGGAGACAGAAAATGCAGAGAGGGTTAGAAGATTCAGCAAATCAGTTCGATATTGAGAGATAACGGAGAGCGAAATGAAGAAAAAACCTTGAGTATGTTTATTACACCTTCAACTTAGGAAACTAGCTCTCGAATATGGATCACCACAGCTAGCATCAACATCAGATCACATATTGAAAACCCCTTCCGTAAGGATCCCTTCGCATCTATTCCAAATGAATATATAGTATGAGAGAGAGAGAACCATTTTGACACTCTCGAGTCTTCAATTGTAGCTGCAGTTTGTTGCTTCTATTTGTGTTTATCATACCGAATCCCGCTCGCGAATCTATCATTTGAGACTTCTGAGCTATCTTCAGTCTTAACAGCTACTCCCTCCTCCCCCCATGACAATCAAAGGATGCCGCGCGGCTTCCCATCACACTCTATGTGTGTGGGGATCGGGGAGTGATGTCGTGTGGAATTGGATGCTGGTGTTGAAGTTCATCAAGTCCACTTGAATAGACTCTACAAAACGAAATTGTATCTACTCCCGTCTCTAGACGCGCAATGACATAGCTCACAAGACACCTTCCGAACCCTCAGTCGAGCCACTGTGGTATCAACATGGGTGAGTATTCGCCCTTCCCGCAATGGCGTTGAGTTTCGACTGACACTTTTTCAACGGCTCTCTTTTTCGTGGTTCCGAGGGTGTTAAGACGAGAGGTACAGTACCTGTACCTGATTCCGCCTCCCCTTTGCCTCAGGAAAACGTTTAACTTTTCCCCCGAAGAGTGGTAGGTTGGCATTTTCAGTATTAGTTTGGATGCTCTAAACCGATTGAAGGCCGCTGGCGGTAGTCGCCATTCCCTTCTGGGTACCTGGTAGGTATGAATTTTAAGAAGGGAAAAATTAAAATGAAAATGAAAAATTCAGTATAAGCAGGTGATAAGCTCTGCGGATTCAGATGAAATACCTTTTGGTATGATCTAGCAATATTTCTACTGTGTATTACATTCATTTTGATGTTTGATGGTATATACTCCGTAAGCTTTGCTGCATATTTTTGATCTCTGATATGGGGCTTAGGGGCCCTACAAAAGTGTGATCGCCCCATGACAACAACCCTGACGACAACCTGGCTGGGCAATATTGACGGCAAATCCAAGTTTTTTTTTTTTTTTTTGTGTCATTAGCTTACGATGGTATGAATCATCGTGGCTATTGTCAAACCCCTTAAAAATCTGCTTTAACTGGAGAGCGGGTCTTATTAGATAGTGGATGTACTCTCGTAAGTAAGACTGTGGCTGCGAGCTGGCGGTTTGATATGGATCATCAGAAAAACCTTGGGTCCCACCCACACTACCACTTCTGCCATGCGAACCCCCTTACCCTCACGTCATCGCTGATGTCGAAAATATGGCATGACGGAGGCGAGAGAGGGGGCGTATAGGTAAATTGATTATACAGAACTATACCTGCAATTGTGATTTTGTTGAATAAGGCTGCTTTTCCCAATTTACAGAGGAGTTCTTGGTCGCCTCTCATTTCTTTCCCTTTAATGCTCATTCTAAGTGCTCCAAAAAATAATAATAATAATAATAATAATTTACGACGAACAGTACTTTAAACGTTCTCATATATCTATATAACTATATATAACTATACACCTCTTCACTCCTTCCTCCTCTCCAATCTTATCAGTGGTCAAACAGGAGATCACATATCCCCGACCAACCAGTCCATGATGAATCCAACAACCGCCCCAAAAAATGACAGACGGCAGCAACAGCCGCCAACCCCGCAATACAGCGATGACGAAGATTTGGACTACTTCTCCGGAGATGACTACTCTGAAGAAGAATATGACGATACCCCAGTAAAGAACCAGCCTCAGCGGAGAACCGCACAACGGCTGCAACCACAGCCACATCGGCAAAAAGGGCGACAGAACGACCGCCGTGAACGCCCAATGAAAACCGCCTCCGCACAATCAAAAGATAAAGCAATGCAGCCATTTGAACGCATCGGCCCACCAGAAACATCAATGGATGGGCCCGTCACCTATGCTCGCGCCCAGCGAGGTGAGATTCCCATGCGGGATGGGAATCCGAATCAGAAGCTCAAGACTGCCGAGAAGCCTAAGGAGGAAGAGCAGGATGGCCTGAAATTGAAGCTGGAGCTTAATCTGGATATAGAGGTAGAATTGAAAGCCAGTATACATGGTGATCTGACACTGGCTCTTCTGTAAGTACATACAACGTCTTAACCCTTTTAGTTCTTTTTCTTGCTCGAGAGTCCCCATGTCGGTTTCGGTTTCGGTTTCGGTTTCCGTCGCCCTTTCGCACGTTATATCATTGCATTCCTTGAATGGAAGACTCGCTGAGCTTGACATTAATCGTGAAGATCTTAATTTGGCAGTGCATAGAAAATAAACCCGCCGACCCCTTCCTTCCTATTTCCTTTTCGGCTACCCCGTTTCGAAGTTACAAATTGAGTCTCCACTGCGAAATGTTTTCATGGCGTTTATTGGTTTGGCCGATACTTTTCCAGCTTTTAAATTCTGTTTTTTGGTAACAACGAGAATATCAGACAAAACATCCATTCCGTTTGGTTAAACGATTGTCCATATTCATCGGGGAGCACGAGGTTGTTTTTCTTTCCTTTTCTCTCATTTTCATTAGCATTTGGGAGATACATCTTCTCTTCCTTATTCTTAATCTGTTGCGTTCTCACATATCCATAGTCGTTAGTTCGTATTTGCTTCGCAATTATAATGCTTTACCTAACAATCAATCCTCGAAGGGATTTTTAGCTGCCTGCGAGAACTGTATGTCCATCGAGAGGTCACGGTTTAGCATGTGTTGAAGAATTCATTCAAGTGAAGCCACTACGGTATTTCCCCATTACGTAGCAACAGTCTGCTCTCCCTTTGCCGTAATATGACAAATAATATCTTCCCACCCTGTCCTTGGATCCGAAGCATTGGTCGAGCATGTCGTCATATTTATATTTCCACGTCGGAAATCCAGAGATAGTGGCTATTCTCTTCGAGCGTCTTATTAAAAAACACCCTTGGAGTGGTTTGCAGATATATTGAGACGTGTGAGAGAACACTTCCTGAACATAACTTCCGGTTAATTTCAATGCAGCCCTCATGGCAAATCCTTATGGCAAATTCAAGATGGAGGAACCCCAATCCCGACGTCTGTAGTATTCAGGGCTCAACAAATATTGCGATGCTCCCATTGCGTTCTCGCTCGAAGTGTAAGGAAAGGCGCCAAGTCACAACCGTTATGTCGGAGGAAGCACGTCGAGAACGAACGAGCGTCAAGGTGCCAATACTGCAACTAGACACTGTGTTGTGCGATAACGTAGAGCCTCCTCAACAAACGAATTGCCCATTACTCCGTGCAAGACCAACAGCGATTTTCTTCAACAGTCGTGCGCAGAGCATGTCCTTTCAACTTATTTCGCATCGAGTTTAGGTTTGGGGTGTGGATGTTTGACACGCTAGTCCCAATACGGCCTAGCGTTATTTGTTAGGGCATGGGCATTTTCAACAAGCGAGTTCACTGTGCGAAATTCAGCATTCCTGACGACGACAAGCTTCAACCTCCCGCCAAAACTCACCACCGCCGACCACCCTGCGATATTCTGGTCAAGGACTACACGATACGAGGTGAGAAGCTCTCTCCCACTGTTTTACTCCTAGTTCTGCGCGTTTGAGACTTAATTCGAGGTTCTGTGGTGGTTTTGCTGCTGGGAAGAAGGGTCTCCCTCGCCTCGCCTCTACAGGCAGTGGTTGTGTGCGATGACAATATCCAGCAAAAGACCACACCATTGAAAATTTCATCGCGGGAATCCTATATTTTGTTCTCGCCTTTATCGATTGAAATACTGACCGCTGGGATTTTTCCTTTCAGTAGTCCCGTCCATCAACCGCAATCATGGGTATCTCACGAGATTCCCGCCACAAGCGCTCGGCCACTGGTGCGAAAAGAGCTCACTATCGCAAGAAGAGGTATGGTGATCATACTGTTGGAATGGTTCTTTTATTTTGAGAGAGAGATGGAAGAAACATCAATATATATCTACATTAAGCGCAGACTTCTCACTTTTCTCTTTTTTTCCAATTTTTACAGAGCTTTCGAAAAGGGTCGCCAACCCGCCAACACCCGTATTGGACCTAAGAGAATCCATCTCGTCCGCACCCGTGGTGGCAACCAGAAATTCCGTGGTCTCCGTCTCGAATCCGGCAACTTCTCGTGGGGCTCTGAGGGTATTGCCCGCAAAGTCCGTGTGATTGTTGTCGCATACCATCCCTCCAACAACGAACTCGTCCGCACAAATACCCTCACCAAGTCTGCCGTTGTCCAAGTCGACGCTGCTCCCTTCAGACAATGGTATGAGGCCCATTACGGCCAAGCCCTCGGCCGAAGACGCCAACAAAAGACCGGCGCTGAGGTTACGGAGGAGAAGAAGAGCAAGAGTGTGGAAAAGAAGCAAGCGGCACGGTTCGCCTCCCAAGGAAAGGTTGAGCCAGCCCTTGAGAAACAGTTCGAGGCCGGCCGGCTGTACGCTGTGGTTTCCTCGCGGCCTGGCCAGAGTGGTCGTGTCGATGGGTATATCCTGGAAGGAGAGGAGTTGGCTTTCTACCAGCGTGCGATCAGGAAGTAGAGTGGGCGGGGAGGGCAGGGGTGCGTGGGTATGATGATTGATGGGTTCGGTTGGAGTTCAACAAATTTTTCGAAATAAAATTATGTGATACTTATACAGCGCCTGTTAATATGGATGTCTGTAGAGCTCTGAACTTTTTTTTACCTATCGGAATGGAATTTTCTTTTTTAATTCGTTTTTGTAAACGTGGAATATCTCTTTGGGGCGTATTTCTATCCATTTCCTTGCACAAACTTCAAACCCTGCCGTACATCTGTTCAGGATGGAAATTGGAACTTTCCCCTATTACACGCAGACGCCGTATCTCCAAGAAGTGGAAATTAGCCTTTCCCCATATATTAAAGCAAAACTGGCACAAAATGCATCAATATTCTTGGCGCTGCTGCTTCTAAGTAATTTTTCGTTTTTCGCGCCCAGTTTGAAATCGTGATCACCTAAGCCTGCCCAGTGGTTAAGTTAGTTAGCTCCCAAGGTTATCATCCTTTGGGCACGACACGTCTTTTTCCTCCCCGGTGCCATCCCGAGTCTAAGCCCCAACGACCGTTCAACATACGTCGCACGGAGTCGGAACACAGTAGCCCCCAAGGCATGGCGGCGACCAGTCCCCCAGGCGAGGTGAAAACCCGCATCTGCATCATTTCCGATACGCATACATACACGCCGTTGCCGCCTGACAATTGGTCTCCTTTCCGATTACCTTTCCCCTCCTCAGATGTCCTCATACACGCCGGCGACCTCACCATGGTCGGGAAGGAGAGTGAGCATCAGGCGACAATTGGCATGCTCAAGAATGCTGATGCAGAGCTAAAAATTGTCATTGCGGGAAATCATGATATCACGCTTGACGAGGACTACTATAATAGCTTCGGGTATCGTCGACACAGAGACAGGGAGGACCTGGTGAAAATCAGAGAAATGTACTGTGGGGAGGAAGCCCGGCGACATGGCATTGTGTATATGGATGAGGAATTGAAAACGTTCAAACTGAAAAACGGCGCCCAGTTCACTGTCTATGCCTCTCCATACCAACCGGAATTCTGTCGCTGGGCTTTTGCGTACAAGCGCCATCAAGACCGATTCAACCCCGCCCAAGAAGGCTCGCAATTCATTGCGGAAAACCCAATACCTGCTTTCCCTGCTGTGGATGTCATGTTAACTCATGGCCCGCCAAGAGGGGTTATGGATGAGACCATCAGCTGCGAACATGTCGGTTGTGACCATCTTCGCCGGGCGGTTACCCGAGCTAAACCCCGACTACATTGCTTTGGCCATATCCATGAAGGATATGGAGCCCAGCGGCTAGAATGGGCGGATGAAAAAGTGACGAATATAAAGCTGGATCAGACCACGGTGCTTAAGGATCGAGCTTCATATATTAATGTCAGCCGTGATGGTGGTGACAATCCGTTGAAGGTGGGAGAGGAGACATTGTTTGTCAACGCCAGCATCGTCACTGTTCAGTATGACCCTGTACATGCCCCGTGGGTCGTTGATATCGATCTACCTCGTTCGACTGAAGCATGAAGCATGAATAGCGACTTCGCCTCTTCAAGAAAAATCGTATCCTCGTCAGGTTTGGTATAGTTTCTCCAATGTTATTACACCAATGACTGGTTATTAATTGGAACCCAACAGGGGGAGCCAGTCATCGGATCGACGCTTCATCCATCGAGATATGGAAAAATATGTCTTCTGCAGGCACAAGCTCGTCCAGCTTGTGTGAATAATGTTGATGCGTTTTCGTCCTCCCTTTTAGTATCTGGGGCTGTTTACCCTTCGTTTATAAATACGGGAACCACCGTCGTTTTCTTCCCCTGGTGATATGGACTCTCGATTTCTGAATATATTTGCGATCATGATATAGACTTGTATCCGTCTTCGGGCTCAATGAGTTGAGTTGGTTTATCCTTGCGGATGGGGATATTGAAACTAATAATTTTTTATTTACATTGTGGAGGCTGACTGCGTTGACCTACTACTTCTTCATTCCCAACCCCCTATTTCTATTCTTCATACAGTTCACAGACACACTTGTATATTCACTCCTCAACATCTCGTTTCCACTATTCCTCTCATTCACTGGATACCCCAGCCACACACACACACACACACACACACAAAAGTCTCACGCAATTTCATTTCTCGATTTTTATATATATAAAACTAGCTATACTTACAGACTTTACCTCCATAATGTTTATACCTTATTTCCATTATCTCTACTTTCCCTCTGAATCTGTCATACTTTCATGCCATAACCTCCGCCTTTCATCTCTTCAACAAGAATCCTGAACCATCACATTAAACGATCGAATTCGTTCCCTATTTCCATTCAACTATTTCAGAATGGCAGGACTAAGTCTGACCGACATAGCGGCTGCCAAAGACAACCAGGAGGCTGATTGGATAAATGACATGCTAACCTATGGGATGCCCATAACCTATCCATTTGAAGCAACGATATCAGAAGACACGATTGCCATCTTCTCCATTTGCAATTATGTCGAGAGCGCTAGTTCCAAATGTCCAATTTTTTCCGCCAATCCACCCAACCCCGAATCTGGCGAGCCAAATCCCTCCATCGACTATGGCGGACTAACTCAATTCATGATGTCCAATAAAGGAAAAATTGCTCCGGACGATCATGCCATGTTCCAAGAACTAGCCAGCTGTCGCCGCTCCTATTTTGCCGCATACGACCTCTTCTTCAAATCAGACAACACGTTACGCGACCTCTTCGCTGAGAGGTGTCAACTACTCAAAAGATCGCAAGCTATCGTTGAGAAACCGGATAATTTTACTATCGAAAGTCGACGGGATATTTCCAGTCGGGTCGATATTAATGTGCGCAATTGTGTCGCGGAAAAGGAAACCCACGCTGCTCGTCTTCGGGGAATAACTGAATGCACCGCACGGCTTGCGGGAATTAAGCACAGAACAGCCTGCGTCCTTCACAAAATTTGGGACAAAAAGTCTAAATCTCAGCATCAGAGGCAGAAGACATCAAGCAGCATTAACACAGGCACCAGAACCCACAACAGGGGCGGTAGCGGTGGCATTAATATGCGCACTCCTTCTACTATGCTGCAACCAGCAAAACTTATAGGGAAGAATGGCATCACCAAGACCCGTACCCACCCTCTCCAACCAGCATGCCTAGTTGTGAACAGAACAACTCGAGAGTATCACGGCGGTGGATAAACTCAACAAGGCGTTCGAGTGCAACCTGCCTCAGCCATGCCACATTATTCCCATTCCCATTGCCGCAGCTCCAATACCCACAATTCCCAAACCAGTCTCCGCCCCTTTTGCATATTTGGCGGGCCTTGGACTGCCCACACCTCCCAATTCGAGCCCACCGCGGCTTGTAACAGAGGAACTCTAGAGTCTGGGCCGTTTATCTTGATTGGCTTTCCGTTTACTCGCCCCGTTGCCCCGTCGTTTCTTCTTGTGTTCAAATGAGCAACCTAGCTACCCGCATATGTTTCCTTCCCGTTCTTGAATATTGCTTGCAATTTTTACTTATCAACATGCCTGGTGTTCGATTTCCTTTGTATTAGCTACGGTGCTAGGTAAATGAAGTACGCGGATCGATTCACGAACAGTAGAGAATTTGATCCTAGCACTAACCTCGATTTTTTCATTTCTCCCCTTCCAGTTGTCTTCGATCTCTTCTGTTGTTTGAGACTTTTGTCTTCCATATTTGATGCTCTGAAAAGTACAACAGGCACCATCCGAAGGGGAATTTCGAAATTCCCTAAGTTATGAAAAAGGATATATGGACGAAGGGATATAGACGGTTCTGTTTCTCATAAACCAAGATCATGCATGATACATCTGTTTTGGTACAATTATATTTTCAAAATTGACAACAAAAACTACTGCACTCGTCACAATTCCCCCTACTCTGAAGATAGAATTATACACATATCTGAGAAAGGATGCACGCATAGTTAACATCAGTTCCCGGCAAAATTGCTTCATTTTTTATACTTAGAAGTCAGGGGAATCCCTTCGCTGAGGATTGAGAGAGAGATAAGTCCCACCTCTCCATAAAATAATATAAATTTTTATTAAACATGAAACAAGGCACGTCCCGTCCCGAAAACCAAACTCTGGGCCTCCAGAGTCCGATTCACGGTAACTTTGCCTGAATAAATGACTAATTACTGGGCTATGATAAAATGGATATCGCAGTGAGGTCTCTGCATGAATTGCGGATGCTTTGAAATGACCACAACGACAAAGAAAAGTAGGTTTGAATGCACATGCATCAATCCTCAATAACCAATTCAAATTAACTACTACCCTTCTCCATCTTTCGTCCATACCGAGGTACCTACAGTACTGGGTATGCATACTACACCGCTAAAAGTTTTTGGAGCAGTAGCCCCACAATCGTTATAGCCTTCCAGTCGTATGTCAACATCATTTCGGAGGAGGCACACTTGATGTTCTCTTTGCTCTTGATGTTCTTTATCAAGACCCGCGTTTGGGTCAGGTGGATAGAAAGCCCAGGTAGTATGGGGTAGAGTGACCTGAGGGCCTAGCACCGAGAAATCCAGAGATGACGAGGGAAATTTTTATATGGGCACACCAGAACTGGTTCTTAGACTCGGAAAATTTGGAACGGGCTTTTTGGTTTTGTGAGTCAAGCTGTGGTGTTGTCAACAGAGATCTGACAAAGAGACAAGGCTTTCCATATACATAATGTAGCACTCTTAATCTTGCTGAGAGACTGAATCAGCGAGCTTGAGCTTGGACATGAAATATTTTTCAGTATTTTACATACAAGACACGAAATAAGATCCAGCTCCTGGATCTCCCAGGAAAAGCAGGCAGTGTTCAGGAAAATTCGTGGACGGGAACAGGGTCCAGGGCTTCAGATATGTCCCGTTCCCCTTGTTCCGGACAATTTAGCGTTAGTGAGCAAGGAAACAAAGCTGATGAGTGAACGTGGGGTGTGGGGGGCGTTTTGATGACAGTCATCAAGGGTTTTCTGACGCAGGAACCTGGGAATGAAGTGGATATTTCTTGTTGGTAACTTTTAAGTGCTCACTAGAAGAAACCCTGCTTTCAAAATCTTCCAACCCGGAACCAGGGCTTATCCCTCACCTGGAGGTCGGCGCTTAATTGCCCGCCAACTTCCTATCTTTATACGGATCATTGACAAATGCTCGGAGTGGTCAGAAAATGAACAACAACAAGAGTGTGATAACCAAATACTGTCTGTACTGTGTAATACATTTTGCTGACGTGACAGTACGTGGGAGTTGCAAATCATCCACATCATCATGTAATATCCATACAAGATGGATGTCGATAGCCATTGGTAGTGCTGTTTCATTGGAAGGTGGCCAAGGAATGCGACGAAACGATGATACCATCGACATGGTCGATGGTAGAGCGGGCAAGCCGCAGAGCATTTGGGAGGCGGCTTGCTTGTTCTACGCAGCCTACACACGATGGAGGCAGTTTTATCTAAATTAGCTGAAGAACACTATTTTGTGGTGTTCTGGGTCTGCGGGGTGGTTTGTGAGGACGAGCTAGCCCTGATTCATTTCGCCTCTTGTGAGTTCTTGACAAATCTCTTGAGTCTCTTTGAGTTTTGACCTTGATATTATTCTCCACTCGGCGTTCGTTTTTACCCCCCATATTCCCCATCTTCATCTCCGGAGCTCTGTAGTTCTACGCCCTATTAGGCAGCTATATTAGCTAACCGCACTGTTAACGCCCCACTGATCACATCGCTTGGATACCTATTTGCAGAATCTATCCCAACGTGGTTGCCAGCCTGTGTATTTTGTGGAGTCGATCAACCACTGCGCCGATGCTTAACACAAAACAGAAAGAAAGAAAAAAGGAATGAAGGAAAAACAGGTGCGAAAGCCAAGAACTCTCACGAGTCTTGCAACGTCGGTCGATGTCACAAAACTGAAGCCACAGGCTATGTATGTGGTTCAGGTATTCTGGACATCGAGATATTTGCGATTTCAAAGTGAAGTCCAGAACTAGGCCTCGCAGTCTGCAATTTCGCTATGCAAAACAAAACTCAGAAATACGAGCACCAAAAAATGTCTCCCGTATCCATAGCTTGGGAAAATAGGACAATTCCTCCTCTCTTCCACTCCTCCCGTTGACCTTTACAGAGTAGTTATTCCAACCCAACAATATTTGGAATCCACCAATTGCTAATAATTGATTCGCAATGTCCGGAACTGTACTCCGTGCGATTAGCCTTATATCTGAACACTCTCCTTTATTCCAATACCAAATTAATGAATCACTTCTGGTCACGACGAGGGTGTACGAACTGAGGATGTCCTGTCGATGTGTATAGATACAATTAAATAGAAATAACAACAACAGAAGCATCAAGAAGAGGAAGAATAAAGAAGTACGGAGTAGAAAGAGCATCATTTGCAATCGGTGACGGGGGTGTATCCAAGGGGTTAGGACTTGGCAATAGCCACATCCTATTCCATCCCTGTCCTTTCGTTTTTGTTCTCTTTGATAGGTGGACACCGAAGCGTTATCCTGCAATTAACATAAATTAGTTCCCAGGAAATACCGTGCACCCAAGGCCGTTGAACTTAGGATGAAATGTGGCGTGTCTCCAACCCTGTCGCCTCTAGGCTAAGGATGGCTCATTTTTGAGCGATCATGGCTTGCGCTATTGCTAGCGAAGTCCTTCATCAGCACCATAAATGACCACGCACGAGGGACAGAGCTTATTGGTCTCCCCACAGTTACAGTGACTTCTAACATGGATAAACTCGAGCAATGAATTTATGTTGCATCAACAGCTACCTGACTGTCAACTCTTGGAAGGCTGAGAAATGTTAGAGCTGGTCCACTGGTACACTCACCAACTCACCAACTACGGAGACCCGGCCTTCAAATCCACCAAAAGGCCAGAGCAAGATGGAGTTTTCCTTTATTTGCATTGGCGTTAGGGACGTGCAGAGGTTCCATGTGCTGTACATGCATTTGCCTACTTTAAATGTCACACTGCGTTGGACATTGCACAAAGCCCTTTCAACCACGCCTCTATGCCTGAACTCGTATTACTCGACGGGGTTGCATAAGAAATTAAAAACCAGGGCTGTGGATTTTCAAGGACCTGCCCTGTTTTTTTTTGTTTTTCCCTCGCAAGATCGAGCTCTAGAAGTACGTCGATCAATCGGCCCCAGCAGCTATATAAGTTGCTACTCCTCCCTCCCAACGAGGAAAATATCATCAGTAGAGGAATACCAATCCTCAATCCTCAATCCAACTGACCCGGTATCTTCAATCCTCCCGATATGCACCTCCAAGGGCTGCTAGGGGCTGCGGCCACAGCTATCTGCTTTGCAGGCGTTGCAGTTGAGGCGGTTAACGTTAACCCATTACCGGCTCCCGTTTCAATAACCTGGGGTAACTCTGGCCCCAAACAAATCAGCGAGAGACTTGAGCTAAGGGGATGCGAGAACCGGATTGTCAGGGCAGCCTGGCGGCGCGCATTTGAGGCCATCACAACTATCAGATGGACTCCTGCGGCTATCGAAAAGCCAATTCCAACATTCGATCCTTTCCCGACCACTCCAAAGGAACGACGCGACCAAGATGAGTATGACTTCCGGCGCTCAATCAGAGAGGTCAATGTTAGAGTCAAAAACGAGAGGGCCGAACTGCAGCATGGCGTTGACGAATCTTACACTCTGGATATCAAAGAAAGATCGAATTCTATTGATATCACCGCCAACACGATATGGGGAGCCTTACACGCTTTTACAACACTCCAGCAGATCATCATCACAGACCGCCGTCGGCGACTCATTGTCGAGCAACCAGTCTCAATCAAGGACAAGCCGCTCTATCCATATCGCGGAATCATGGTCGATACCGGCCGTAACTTCATCAGCCTCAATAAAATCAAAGAGCAAATCAACGGAATGGCATTGGCAAAGCTCAACGTTCTCCACTGGCACATGTACGACGCTCAGTCCTGGCCGATCAAAATTAACCGATACCCGCAGATGACCAAGGACGCCTACTCGGATCGAGAAGTATACACTCCAGAAGACATACGCCAAATTGTCAAATACGCCGGCGATCGTGGAATCCGTGTCATCCCTGAAGCTGATATGCCAGGCCACTCAGCATCAGGCTGGCAACAAGTCGACCCTAAGATGATCACTTGCGGGAATTCTTGGTGGTCCAATGACGTTTGGGAATTCCACACCGCCGTCGAACCCAACCCAGGTCAGCTCGATATCATCTACGACGGGACCTACGAAGTTGTAGAAAACGTCTACAAGGAGCTAAATAGCCACTTCCCCGACAATTTCTTCCACGTCGGCGGCGACGAAGTTCATCCCAACTGTTTCAACTTCAGTAGCATCATCCGGGATTGGTTCGCGGAAGACCCCAAACGTGACTTCAACGACCTGCTCCAGGTGTGGATTGATAAATCGTACAAGATTTTCAAGGATCGTAAGTCCCGTCGCCTCATCATGTGGGAAGACGTCGTCCTCGCAGGCATGCACGCCCACGAGGTCCCCAAAGACGTAATCATGCAGTCCTGGAACCTTGGCCCGAAAAACATCAAAAACCTCACCTCACAAGGCTACGATGTCATCGTCTCCTCGGCAGACTTCTTGTACCTTGACTGTGGGTTCGGAGGCTGGGTCGGCAACGACCCCCGGTACAATGTCATGAACAACCCAGACCCAGATACTCCAAACTTCAACTACCTTGGGCCCGGTGGTTCATGGTGCGCCCCCTACAAGACCTGGCAGCGTATTTATGATTACGACTTCACCGAGGGCCTCACCGAGGATGAAAAGAAGCATGTCATTGGCGCTGCGGCGCCACTATGGTCGGAGCAGGTCGACGATGTGGTGATTTCGACAAAGTTTTGGCCGCGCGCCGCTGCACTGGGTGAGCTGGTTTGGTCTGGCAACGTTAATAGTGAGGGCAAGAAGAGAACGACGGAAATGACGCAGCGGATTCTTAATTTCAGAGAGTACCTGTTAGCCAATAACATTCAGGCAGCGCCATTGCAGCCGAAGTATTGCATACAGCATCCGCATGCGTGTGACTTGAACTACAATCAATCTTCGGTGGAGTGAGTGGGCGAGTGTTTCAGCGGGTACAATTGATGATGGTGATGATTCGGGTTCTTTATTTCACTTTATGGACATAATTACATCATCTCATTCTTTGTGCTTGCATTTTCTTTCTTAAAACACACATGCACATGTGATGTTCCTTTTGACCATATTAGTTACTGCGTTGCAGTTCAACATGTACTAAACTCTATATTTGTTTTCTAGCTTCATCCTAGAGCAATATAATGGTAGCAACAAGTAGTTATTGAGTTGAAATCCACTTGAATTAGAGACGGGAGGTGAAAATATTTAAACTTTTTCTTCTGTACGTTCAGAATGAAATGCTTGCAATAGATAATATATATCATATTAACAAATGCATGTGAGATTATGGTAGCTCATTGGTATTCAGTTCATAGTAGATCAAGATCGATTGGCTACTTGCTAATCCAAATTCAACATAAGACAGAATGTGTACCCATATATATATCTATATATACGGCGTTGCGCATGTTGATAGAAATAGGCATGTAAAACAAGAATATCAGATAACAAATAGAATGGAGAGAAGTGTCATGGTAATAAATAATAATATTAGTAGAAATTTTTGTAAAAGGAGGAGAGGAAAGCGCAGAGGATGTATAGAACAGTTAATTCAGATTGGGTTCTAGGACCCAATAAATGAAACAAACCAGTGGACATCTGCAAATCCGCTATCCACCGACCACCGATGTGTGATATTGCCAATTATAAACTTGTCACCACCTGTCTCAATATCCAGGCAAAGTGAGGAGAATAAACTATAAAACGATAACATGAAACGGAATCCGAAGGCAGTGGAGTAAAGGGAATGGAATGAGAGAAATAGTGCGGATATAAATGGGAAAGAAGTGAGAAAACCAGCTACTCATCAATTAATCGCTTCACGCACGTCACGGCGTGGTTTGGCCCTCGTACCCTCATCCATACAAAATACAGGTATATATAATAAATAAATATATGAGAAAATAAAAAGGAGGGGGAAGGGGGAATATCAGCAAAAGTGCGGGAGAAAAGGAAGAAGGAAGGAGCCCCGAACAAGAAATCTAAACAAGGAAAAAACATCTCCTGAAAGATCATACGTATGTACCCAATATAAAATGTTTAATAAAAAAATTTGAAGAGAGGTGTCTCACTCCATTCACTCCTCTCGCAGTGTCCCCCCGACCCCACCCCCATCCCTCACATTATATCGACTCGTCTTCCTCCCAACCTTCAACATGCTAAACCGTTTCATCATCGAATCCCGAACTCCACTACCAGTGATACTAGTAGTACCATCAACAGTTGGTGAAACAGCCGCAGCACCTGTCGTGACCGTGCTACTAAGGTTGGCATTGTGGGAATTATAAACGGTATTTTTGCTGTTACTCTGACCCGCCGTCATCGTAGTCGTCGGCGCCGGCATTGTTGGTTTTGTCACAAGCCGTTCCGAGGTAGCGGGGCGACCATTATTGGCACTCGCAATCGTAGTATTACTATTGTTATTGCTGTTATTAATGCCATTGCTCTTGCTTGCACGTCCCGCACCAGATACCGTCCGAGTAAGCTGACTCATCTTTGCAGCGGCATTGCTTACGCCATTACTGATACCGCTGTTGCCGTTTTTCTCCGCGGTAGAGGGCGCGGAGATAATGTTGCCATTTCGCCCGTCGTGCGATCTAGACGATCGTGCACGTTCCGTGATCCGTTGTTGTGTCGTGCGAACATCCTCAGTGGAAGTGGCGGGCGCAGAGACGGACGAACTATTTTTGTGGGTATCGTTTCCACCGCCACCGCCAAACCAGCTTCGTCGCTTTGACCCGGAGTCGCGGTTTCTAGTACGCGACCGACGGCTAGCGGCGTGGCTGGGTGCGACGGAGACAGGGTCCGTGGCGTCTGTTCTTGCGGTGGAGGGGCGCGATGTGTTGGTGCCGTTTAGCTTGGATTCGGATTGTTGTCGTGCCTCGTTAATGGCAGAGGCTGTGATTGTAGAGTTTGAATTGGTGGCGGAATGGTTAGAGCGTTTGAAGGGATTCAAGCTGATGCGGTGCGTGCTGATCGTTTTCTCGTGGGATTTATTGGTACTTGGGGGATTGTCGAGTTGACGAGTGGCGCGGATGAGTTCTTGTTCGGGACTGGTGGAACGGGGTTGGGCGATGGGCTGTGGATGAGAGGCGATTAGTGGTTCAGAGCGACTGCTGAGAAGACTGAGTGGTTCTTCGGTTTCGGGAGTGCTGAAGACAGGGGTGAGAGAGGCAACCTCCGGGGCAAACGCGATTTCGAAACGACGGCTAAGTTCTGCCTGGGTAGCTTGGTAAGCGGGTCGGTTATACAATGTCAGGCAGCGCTTTATTGCAAGGGCGTGATCGATCAAAGCAACAGCCATTGCATTATTCAGAGGGTTGACGGGCCGCGGAATCTGCTCCTCATTCTCACCATCCTCTGAATTCATATCCACTTTACTTTCATCTACCAAAAATTGTCGATAAAGTGCAACACAGTTCGAAGGTGATGACTCAAGGTCAAGAAGGCGGCTTAGCACTTCCGTTAAGCCTGTTAAATTGAAGTCCTCTCCGGACGAGGCTCGTTTCTCAAGCATCAGGAGCTCCTGAGTTTTGCGCCAGGTTCGCTCAATCGCTGTTTGTAGAGGAGTAAGGGAGATTTCCTCTGTCGAGATAATTTCACTCCTCCGAAGTATATTCGGGAAAGACTCGGTGGTTGTGAAAACGGTTTTCACCACCCACTGCTCCTTCACATCATCCCTGCTGGTATGTCGTTTTGAAGTGACCGAAAATTGGGAAGGCACAGAAGTTAACAGGTGCTCTCGGACTGAATGTGGTACCTTAGATCGCTGGTAAACGGGATGATTCATATCTTTTTGCACACTGACAGCTGAAATCCGCAAAAACTGTCCTTCAAGATCATCTATCTCCTCCGAAGAAACTATCTGGGCGGCTGGGTATTGCTTTTGCATTCGGTCCGTAAACGTCGCCATCCGATCTGCCGGGGATCCTTCAAAGATATACTGTTTATCCCGTAAAGTAGTTGGAAATCCAAGACCCTTGAACGTAACGCGGAAATACCTTTGAGATGGGTGGATATTTTTCACAATGGTATCGTAAATCTTTGCCATCGAAGCTTGAGTTCTCGAAAGTTTCGAGAAATCAAGTACCGTGTGCTCGTAATAATGCGCAAGTTCCCGGTAACAAGAGAGCGCATGTGCCCAAGCTTTACCATCCTCGAAATGTTGGATGATTTCAAAGTACAGTGCCTCTTTCCGCTCAAAGGATGACTGTTCCGGGAAAGCGGGGTTCGTCAGCGCAGGGACCGGTTTGGAGATATCCCAATCATAAAGATCCGCGTGGAACTGGAGCGCAAGGCCGGCTTCGGTGTAATTGCGCGCCGCAACCTGCCCACGAGCAAGCTCATGCACATATCGAATAAATATATCTTCTTTTTCCATGTCTTTCATGAACTCCATCAGCTTCAAAGTATTGAGGCTTTCCGTAATATTGCCATTTTGAGACGCAACCAAAAGATCCAGTAACTCGTCGACAGTCGCAACAAGGTCCTTCAACGCGACAAGCAGTTCAGCATCGGGGTTTGAAGAGCCTGTTTCAAAAAGGTCCAGCAGCTCGTTGATAAACAGCTTTTGAATACCACTTTCACTGACGTTTTTTGTTTTGAACAACAAGTCTAAACTGGAGATGATTTCGGCTTCCACCATTGAAAGATCTTCATTGAGTTGCCATTCGCTAACAATCATTGTCTGCAGGATCCGCACGGTGACATGTCGAAGGCCTTCATGTACGCTGAGACAGAGTTCGATGATGGGAGAAACAAGGCTAGGGACGTATTGAACTTGGTATCCTCCCAGCTTTTTCAAACCGTAGCGCTCTTGTTCTTCGGAATTTGTATCCCAACCAATTGCCTCCCATGTTCTCCGTAATAAATCAGCACCATGCTCGCGCACATCGCCAGCAATCTTCCATACGGCTCGACGCTTTTGCTCAGGGAATGTCTCGAGGGTGAGCGCGTCACTTGAAACGAGCTTCAGCAGAGTGTCGAAGAATAATTTCCACAGTTCCATGTCAAAATTATCCGCGTCATCGGGTGGGGGGAGAAAAGAGTTGATGAGCATCGTTGACAGGTATTCCAAACTCTTCAAGGTCGAGCGGTGGTGATATATATGTAGACTCAGCCACGTAGAAGGGTAAGCCTCGCAGCTAAGGACAGATTTATGGGTCTCGAGAGCCTGTGTCAAGAACAAGGCTAGATCATCACCCTTCAATGACAGTGGTATCGGGTTGGGTATTTTTGCGAGCGACGCAATGACAGCCGCAAGTTCAACAAGACTCTCCTCGAATTTCTGCTTCGTTTTGGACTGTTTGAGTTGGAAAGGGAAAGATTTGCTGAAGAGCATTGACAACCAATTTGTTTCCTCGACACCATCGACTACAAGAGCGCAGTAAGATGCTACAGCCTTGGGCATGTATGCATACATTTCGGGGGATGGATGCTTGAGCTGTTCTGCTACAATTGACGAACAAAGCCGAACCTGATCCCGATACTGGTCAGTGGCATCGTCGGTCCGTCCCCAGTATGGAGAGAGCCAGCCTACACAGCTATAAAATAGCGTCTCTCTGTCTTTTGGGCTCTCGAACAGGGGAAGGCGAATATAATTAAGGATCAACACCAGTTTATAGAGGGTAAGCATGCTCTTGACATCCTTGCAGGAATCCATGAAGCTCACAGCAATATCAATAATTTCTTCCTTGGTCAGCGCATTTGAAAGCTCTGGCAGCCATGTGTGGAAATGCTGCACAACCAAAGTCTTACTGCCAACAAGTATCGGAGCAGGATTGTGCATGAGAGCTTCCACGGACTTGAAGATGAAATGTAAATCTCGGTTGAAGGTCGACTGAACCTTTGTGATGCCGATACCTTCCTCCTTTGCTTTTTGTTGTTCCCGGGCGTTAATTATGAACTTTAGAAGATGTCGGCCAACCTTGAAGGCAGCACGGAGGTTGCGAGATTGGTGTGAGTCCGGTGTCGCTTGAAGAAGGCGACAATAGCTTCGAATCAGACAGGGGGTAGCAAATGGGAAGTTAAATTGTTTTTCAGCATAATGGTCTACCAAGGGCCCAAGGTTAAATCGACGATCATGCACAATGCCAAGGACAGTCACCAAGTCATTGAAAACCAGATCTTCATACTCTTCATTCCCAGCATTCTCCACAATGACCCCAAAGAGCGCGTCGAACACATCCCGAAGCTGCTTCACTATTTCAATTTCCGGAACGAAAACGATTCGTTTTAAAAGCTCGAGAACCTCAGTCGGGGATCTATCTCGCCAGCTTATGAGGCCCAATATTACGTGATCCTGCGAGTACTCCGTACTACAAAGATCCGTTTCTAGGGACAACGTTGCCAGAGGGCCAGTAACAGCTTCATCTTTAGTAGATTCATTCTTTCCAAGGGCACTCCATGGAAGGGATAGGTAGGCGCCGCGCCCATTTTCGATGCTTGAAGTGGACTTGTCGTAGGCATGCAATAAAAGAGAGTGGGGGCCGTCACGAATGAATGCCAGTTGATCCCACAAGGGCATCCAGCTCAAAGCAAAGGGAAACTCGGGAGCGTCAGCTACGCTCATAATAAGATGGGCACCGGGGACTTGATCAGCGGGAATGTTCAATCGAATCGTTTGGTTCCAAGGTGAGCCCCTTTCTGTAACCGTAGTTCTCCAGGCAGTTTGGCCTGGTCCGTTGGAAGAAGGGTAGATACAATGTTCAATTCGTACTCCTGCCGTGTTCCGGACTTCAAGGGTCAACTGGAGGTTTCGTAAACCTGTGATTTGGGGGACCGGAACCTGGCAGCTAATTGGATGAGAAAGCAATGCATCCTGTGAGATGGTTGCGCGATTTATCGTGACGTAGATATCGGATCTCGGTTTAGTTGGCGCCCCGGGAAATCCTATTCGTTTCGTCTGCGTGACGTTATGGAGGGAAGTAGGGTTGTTTCGCACAAGCGTCTCAGCGTCTTCGCAGGTAAATGGGTGGAGCTGTACATGCACCCTTGCCGCACGAAAGGATCTCACATAGTGTTTTGTTGGGCTATAAAGAAGGGACCGTACGATCTCATCGAAACCCTCCGAGTAGTCATCCTCTTCATCGTTTCCACGAAGCGGAGACCAAATATTTACGACCTGCTCGACCTCTTTGCATTGCTTCAGTATGGTGCCAATTTCCAGAGCCCCAAGTCCAACTACTCTGACGACTGTAGCCTCTTTCCCTGACGTATCGGTTTTACTAGGCTTGGCTGTAACCGAGTCGCTCGACTGTGGTAGATGTCTTGATGGCTCCTTTCCAACTTCAGAGCCTGAACCTCTAGATTTAGGGCCCCACATCATACTCCGTCTGGCCTTCAAGCTACCCTTACCAGCGCTATTGATCCCCGAAGCGACTTTATTCGACAACGACCCATCGCGGGAACTCGATGATCGAGACTTCGGCGGTGCATTGACCCTAGGTGACTCGGATCCCAGGGCCTTGATGACAAGGTACAGCTTCGAATCTGAGTTAGATCCCTCTCCAATATCAGTGGCACTCAACTCCGTAAAGACCGTCTTCAACTTTGTGTTGTTAACGAGTGTAGAGAAAGTTTCAGCGGTTGGTAGATCTAAAGAATAGGTTTCTGAAAGTTGTCGTACATCTCCGTTTTGTTTCAACCATAGGCTGACGGCAAGAGTTATCGAACCAGCATCGGCCCCAGAAACTGCATTCACTTCAAAAAGCAGGTGATGGAGCGAAATGTTATCAGCTTGAGGAATCAATCCATTATCAAGCATGCTCATTTCTGACTGAAGCTTGGTCAGTTCCATGGCCGAATCGTCTCCGGTAAGCAAACGCCCTCGTTGCTTTGGGTCACGAACAACGACTTCTCCGCTTAGCATTTTATTTCCGCGAACAAGATTCCATACCGTCTCGTCTCGCAAAGCCGCGCGTTCTTGAGCTGTTAGGACATTATGCAACAACTGTCGACGCGCAAGATCTAGTTCCAAAACAATATTTGACATGTCCTCAAGGGTTGTGTATTGTCGGGCCAAGAGGAGTTGGTGTATGTTTGTGGAATGCCATTCCCGTAAACATGATGCGATCTCGTCCACGAGAGGCTCTGCAGCAGAAGTGGGCGTCTCGTCGCCGATTTTCAGCATTGGGACAGGTGCCGGTGGTTTTGTAGCATTCGGGTCGCGAGGGCCTAGGGATATAGGTGTCAATGGCAAGGAGGGAGACGCAGATCGTCGTCTGCCTCCATCTTCTTCCAGTTTTATAATTGTAATTTGGGACATCTTTCGCGACGTTTTAAGGTCGCCTACACTGGTGGAAAGCGTTCTCCCATCCACGACAGAAAAATTGTCAGGGGATGCGGTGCTGGTTCTCGAGCCAGCATATTTCCTCGAGATGAGCTCTGTGCTCAATCTGCCATCTTTCGACCCTTCTGCATCACCCAGGACCTCCCGCACTTCCACGCAGTTCTTGGGAAAGATTCCTGAAAACACTCTTGCCTCAAGCGTGCGCCCTTTCACACTGGTTAAACCCGCCAGGAGTGAAGGAGGTGCAACAAGATAACCCCGATACCACGACCCATTTGTCCCTCCCTGTTCAATTATGTAAAGTTCGTCGCCAAGTTCTAGGGGAAGGTCCGCGGGAGATGAAGGCTGAAAGGGATAGATGGCGACGGCGAATGCAATTCGAGGGAGAGGTCGCCAGGGCATGATGTGTGTGAGGAATGGAAAAATGTGTATATCGCAGCTCGGCGGGGATTAAAAATTAAAACGGGTGAAGGGGAATAAAATGGGGAGAAAATAAAATAAAATAAAATATTGGCAAAAAGACGTGGTAGAAGAGAAGAGAGCACGGAAGAAAGAGCTCTTGCTGGTTTGCGAAACGATTACATCCAGAATCCGATTGCTTCGTGACACGCTTTGCGGTTGCGGCAAGTTATTTTGGTATGGCAAGAAAGCCGCGAATCCCAACCACTACGGAGAAATAAAGAAATTCGCGTCAGTAAGCGCATCAATTGCGGTATTCTCTCCGTAAACAACCAGTGAATAACAAATGTATCTCAGAAACAAGTAAATGGGGAGCAATGATGGTGGGGTGGAAATGCATACCAGATTGGATGGTTAAGGCAAGCGGTGCACTCCACGGGTTCAGTGATGGAGAGGCGAAAGGAAAAATAATTGAAAGGTCTCTCTCGCTCCCCTGGCTTAAGCCCCTGACGCGCACGGACGAAGATTTTTCCCCCCCAAAAGAGGAGAACGACCGTTGACGGTACCGGTACCGGGCAGGCCTCGAGGTCTTGGAAAAAAAACCGGTATTGTCGTTGTTTGTTGTTGTTTGCTGTTGTTGTTGACAATGGCCAGATAGAAGGGAAAACAGGATTTAACTGACTGATTAACGGATTAATTGCTGCAGAGTATTTCAGGTCGTTGTTGGCTAGTTCCCAACCAGGAGCAGGAGATGCCGTTGTCAGCCTTCTCCTCTTTTTTCTTCTTCCTCCCTCTTCTGTTTGGATGGCGAGTAGCAGGCTAGTGTGGAGGGGACTAGAAAGACAGTGGGTGATGGTTCCTGCTAGGGGTGGGCTGCGCTTGGAAGTGGAGTAGGATCTGGCAGCGAAATACTCCGTACTCAACGCGGCAATGGAGAGAGGACTGGTGGACAGCACTCTGTAGTAGCACATCGATATTATTTAACCTGACTGGCAGACTGACAGACAGACAGACAGGCAGGCAGGCAGGCAGGCAGGCAGGCAGGCAGGCAGATGGTTGTTTGTTCAACTGAGATAGATATCATAACGGGTGGTTGTGGCTCTTGTTTCCCGAGTCCCAATTGGAAATCCATCTACAACCCGCGCCATCCTTGGAACAAGGTATTGGATAAACTTCTTCTTCTCGGCGTAACGCGAGTCTGCCACAAAACTCTGTGCCTGGATTCAGCAACACTTATTTTTTGATCAGATCTACGGCCAGAGTTCAGAGTTAAGTTAACCAACCATTCGACCCTTATTAACAGTAACTGCCGGGGAATAAATAATTTGTTAATTGACTCTGAGGTGCTGGTGCTATGTTCGGTGACTACAGTATTTTATTCCAAAATTATATAACGGTGCTTTTTTTACACCCATTATTACTACTACCATGAACGCAGGATAAATCCACGAGGACAAATATTTTTGTCTATGATTCGGGCTGAAAACTCTCCAACGCCCCTTTTATGATCATTTTCTACCCCAATTCAAAGTGGAAATAGTGCCAATAATAATAGTTCAGCTATTTAACCGTCGATCCCTGACACCGTAACACTCCCAGTCACCTACCCCTGACAGGGTCAATCATAGCCGCGAACTTAAAAGAGTAGTACCACACTGAAGAATACTGGACCATTAAAAGTAGAAGATAGTTTCAATCTCCCAGAAAACACTGTACACAGGCATAGCTATATAGAGTATCTCTGAGGACGAGATGATACAAAACTGCAACATCTTCCTCTGTTCACCATAGAATCCAACCAAAAACTTAAGTCCTCTAAATCATCCGACTGAGAGGTATGTTGGGGTGTATTCAGGAAATACAATCCCGATTTCTGATGCTCTATAAACTTTATCATGGGTGTGATATATAGATAGCAAGACATAACCCACCACTCCCTCCTTGATGTCTTGGCGCGGTGGAAAAGAGGTTATGATAGTCCAGCCGTTGAGTTACTTTGCTGTCCAGTGCTTTTCCAAGCGCGAAAACGAATATAATTGTCTTAGTTTACAGTGATTGATTATTTGATTGGAAGGGAGAACTAAAAGAACTTGAAAATAGCAAAAGTAAAATCAAATGTAGATAATCATAAAGGTGCGGAAACGGGGAGTTAGAAAAGAAGCAAGTCAGATCAAATATAATAACCAAGGAGGGAGAAGGTGCATGTAAAGAAGATCCGCAAATGACAGAGGAACCCAACGGGGTGGATATAGCGAACTAAGAGATATACAGAAAGAAGGGGGAAGCAAAACAGTAGAAGAAGGTAGGTAACAGCTGGGCGTGCTGGGTATGATTCAACCCTATAACACCAATAATATCATAGTCAAAATCAGGAAACCAGAGAAATGTCGAACGCGACAATTAAAGTAAATAAACCCAAATTTATATACCTCAATCATCGCTTGAACATGGCTGCAGCCTCCTCTTTCCGCCATTCCAGTTCCATCTGCCCCTCGTAAACTAGATCAATGATATGTCTCATACGGTCATGTAGATCGGAATACTGCGTCTCGCATTCCTTCAAAACCTTCACCACCAAACTGCGTGAAACACCTGGATCGTCTGCATCTCCAAAATGCTTCTCGACACGTTTCTTCAGAGCATCAATCCCCCGTCGCAGCTCCTTCACGTCATACGAGGTGAGAAGTTTCTTCGCAAGGATACGTGAATGGCTGGTGCGGAGGGCAATATCGGTCGGTGTCGCAGCTGTCTGGAGGAGGGACTCCGTAGACTCGATAAAGTCAAGCAGTTTACCGAGTGGCCGGCGGATCACGGCATCAATATACAACCGCAAGTGTTCGTATAAATCGTGCGTAGCACGATCTTTCCACTCAGTTAGAATGACATTTTCGCGGCAGTCAACCTCTTCAATGTAGTGATTCATATTCTCAATCAAGAGGATATGATAATTCAGCGCTTCTTTGTCTTCTGGATCTTGACCGCCCCCGGATCCAACCGGTTGCTGGCCCGGTGCTTCTTTGGCGATAAACTTCAAACTATCCCACATGGCACGGTTTAGTTTTTCGTAGGCATCGTTCACGCAGAAACGTATATCAAAGGTTTCTTCGGAAGGTAATGAGATCATATTTTCGATCGATGCAGAGAAATTAGGAAAAATCCTCATGAATGAAATAACGCCCTTGCGCTTTTTGACCTTTACCTTCGTTTCTTCGATGGCACGGATCTGTTCGTCTACGAACCGATTGAAAAGTCCCATAAAGCGAGAATGTAATTTCTGAAGGCTGCGAACAATGAATTCTTGGCTTGTTTCATCGAAAGCTGACATTTTCCTCTCCAAAGTAAATAAGACGCCAACTCCTTGCCTGGGTGTCTTGTTAGCTCAATGGATAAATTGAAGTTTTGGTGGCGCAAACTTACAAGGGGTCCGCTCTAATGGCCCACTCCGCTAGATTCTGTATATCAGTGATCCAGGAGGAAAATACTTCCTCCATAATCTGCTCCACCTTCTTGGCCATTTCGCGATCTGGGTCGTAGCACTCCTTGCCGCTCAGGCTGGGTGGTCTTCGATCCTCTGGTCGAGCAGCTGAAATCAAATCCTGGAATTCAACACTCGAGAGTGAAGTCAGGTGAAAGAACTTCACAATGAAGTTTTGCTCTTCAGCAATTAGTTTCGTTGTGTCATCTAACGAACCGCCGAAAACTTCGTAAGCCTCTATTTTCCCGTCAGATTTGTCCGCTACTGGGGTTCGCGAGGTTCCAGCGACGCGGATCGTTTTGCCTCGCCTCACTGTTAACTTCCGGGCGGCAGTTGTGATACCATCCCCCTCTCGTTCTTTTTCTTGATGCGTGAATAGAAGCTCTTGTTCGTCGCCAGTAGGCTTCCGCGCTTCACGCTTCCAAGCCATTGTATTATCCCTGAACTCGTTCTGATATGGTTTCTTCATTTGCTGCTCATATTGGGTAGTCATGGCGGTCCAATCTGCTGAGCTGACTTCACGAGCGAAAAGCATTAAAGCATTGTACATCCAGAGTTCTTGTCGGGCAGTATCATGTGCACCCAATACAACTTTAGCTGATTTCGGGCTTCCAATCGAATCCATTGTTTTTTGCTCGGCAATTTTAAAAGCAAGCCCCATGTACTGCTTTAGACGTTGCAGGAAAAGCTGGGCTTCGTCCCGGTAGTCGCCCTTCTTCTCTTTCACCGCGCGCATCTGGCCAACTTCGGTATCAGCATAGACACCAATTCCACCACGGTCACCAGCAGAGTCAGCCAGTCGCTTTTTATTTATTCTAATATCAGGATCAATCGTCACCATGGCTTTGTACAAGATGGCAAGGGAAGCCTCTGTCTCTTCGATACCATCTGCGCTGCTTAGAGATGCTTCTCGAAGAGGACGGAGATCAGCGGAAGAAATGGAGATGGTTTTTAGGAGATTTTGTAGTTCGTTTTGGAGAAGTTTTTGATTCGCAGTTTGGACCTGCAAACCTTGAGATTGCGCTTCGATATAGGCGACGTCGTCCACCAGAGTCTAAGATTTGTTAGTATGTCAGGTGTCGGCTGCGAATGAGTAGGAGGACTTGCATTGAGTTCATGTGCATATAGCATCAAGAGGCCATCTAATTCGTCGCACTCGGCAATAGTTTTGTCAAATAGCTTGGCGAGCTGGCCTACCTTACCTTCCTGCTGTTCGAGATGTCCCAGCCAACTACTTGCTTGCACTCGTCCTATCTCTCGCCGGATATCTGCCTCGAGGTCGTCAATCCGTTTGTCCTCGCTCAATTTCCCATCCCATCCTAAGTCACTTAGTATATCGTCGAAATACCCTCCCCTACCCTCCAAAAGACTCGGGTCGATGGCAAGCGCAGTACAATATTTTGCCTTATTATCCTCACGACGCTGGCGCCGACGTTCTGCTTGTGACGGTGGTACCTTGGATGGGGTAGCTTCCGGTGGACTATCTATCAGAGCTGAAATCTCCTTTGATGGCTGAGGCTGGGGTGCAGGCTCAGTGACCTGGACTTTAGGAACTTCTTGGGCGTTTGGCACTTCCTTTGGAAGAACAACTGGCTGTGGGTCCTTTGTAGGTAGCTCTGTCCCAGGAGATACAGTAGTGTTAACGGAATCATCAGTCATTGTCCTGGATAGTGGCGCCGGAATCACACCGGTAATACCATTTGGTTCATCCCCACCCTTTTCTTTGGTCGCCAGCAATCTATCTGCCGCACCTCCAGGTCTAGGTTTAAAGGCTCCATAAGCAGTAGCTGCTTTTCGAAGAGTAGAGGCGAGTTCAGTCGGCTTCTTTTTAACCATTGGGCCAAGGCCTGGACGATGCATCTCTCCTTCCCCTTCTTCTGTAGAAGCCGTCCCAGGTGATTCGATGGGCGTAATAGGGGTGATTGGCGATGAAAGCATTTTAGTTATATTGGATATTTCGCGCACAATAGGGCTTTCGGCTTCGTCATGTGACGGCTTTCTAACAGCTTCTTCAGGTTCGTTCACCGGGCGAGTATCAGAGCTGGCATTGGTACTTAAATCTCCAGAACCCGGTCGTAGTGAGAGAGCAACCTGTCGTTGGGCACCAGTGGGTTCCAGGGCCCCGCTGGATTTCTCACTTCCTCTCGAAGGAGCACGGGCATCAAGTTTTCGGGGCTCTGGTGAAGTGAAAGGCGTAACGAATCGGTCCTCCGCCTCGCTTTTAATACTTTGTTCCTCAGAACTACCTTTGGTAGATGCTGGTGGGCGACGCAACGATGCAGGAGCGGATAGTTGTTCAGAATCCAACAGGACAGATGGTTTACTTTTGGGGGCTTGGGAATCAAGTTTAGCACTAGATTCTGGAGTGGCCCTTTTGCTATAATCGATGGGTCGAATATTATCATTCGAATCTGGCACTCGTGCCGGACGAATGCCATTTTCGTTGTTCTGCGCTCCGGGCTGGTTGCCCGTCGAACTTGATAGAGGATTGGGTGCTGGTGATATACCAGGTGGTCGGGTCCGCGGTGCCTGGGCCGCTTGAAATGGGGTTGGGTTTGAAGAATCATTGGGGGTGCTGCTTTCGGTTGGGTTCGAAGACAATTCACCACGAAACCCTTGTTGTTGTGGAGGTTTAGGCTGGGGGAACTGAAGACGTGGCCTTTGTCCTTCTTCCTGCCCTGGCGGAGTGCGCGGGAACTGCTCCCGAGATGGCTGCATCCTAGGCTCTCTTGCTCCATCTCGGCTAGGAAGCCGATTGGTAGCATACGGCGGTTGTGGGATGTTGGATTGATTTTGAGGGGGCCTGGATGGTGGCCCAGAACCATCTGGGCGGCCTGAGGGAAGGCCACGCGATCCTTGGAGAGGACTATTTTGCGGTCCAGGAGACACACTACCAGTAATCGTGTCTCGATCACGAGGGTCGAAACCAAGTAGCTCTGGTACCTTGCCTCCAGTGTACTTTTTATATATCTTCACCAAACTGCCAATGAAAAAGTCCTTCTCCTTTGGGGTGGCAGCCTGCCAATAGTAGGGTTTAGATACGGTCACCATGAATCCAACATTTGATGCCCAAAGTTTCTGCTGTTGCTCAGAGGGATTCGATGCAGGCATGTGTTCGTAAATTTGGATGCAGGATAAGTCATCCAACATCCATGTTTTGCCGATTGAAAATGTGCCGTCATTATTTTCTCTCGCCTTATGCATGCGAACCCTCCCAGACTTTCTCACTGAAACAATTATCAAACGAGCCTTTTTATTTTCAGGGGGGGAATTCGGCGGGGGAGGACTTGAGGGATAGGCCGCATCCTCTGTGATTCTTATATGCGTAATATAGGATTCAAGAACTATTTAGGAAAATGTTGTTAGTAGCAGAAAATTGTTCGCAATGCAGGGTGCATAGTTTGCTCGGGAAAGGCAACGTCTCCCAGGTAGGCCCCCATACGCATTATCCGCTAAACAATTGTTGTCCGTACAGATGCTATCAATACGTTGCATATTGATATTCGACGGGGAGCGGAAATAAAACAATCATGCCAAGACGCACCTGAACCATCCATGTCCTGCTTGCCAAAGCAGCTTTGGACGAGCCTCCGCTTCTCATCCTCGAATTTCTCCGCCCTTGACATTCCCACTGTCCCGGGGTTTGTGCCACTACCATTGCGCACATCTGCCATGGGCCGTCGTTCCTTGGGGGGTGAGACATTGGAAGGCAACCCCCGAGGGCGATCGCGGCCGTTCATGATCACTGGTTCGCCCGAAAATGATGCTGAGGGTAGTTCATCGAGACACTTGACATAATTCAAGCATGCCAGAGGGATAAATAGTTCAAAATGCAGAGGAACAGGTTGTGCCACGTTGAGAATGGCAGTGGTCGGTAAGCTTGTGCTCGGCAGGAGAGGGTGGTAGTTTGAGAGTCGTCGATATGCGGCGGGATAGGGAGTTGGTTCTGTTGCGGGAACTAGCCTGATGCGAGGATGAAGCGGCTCTTGTACCTGGTACTTGGATGGATCCTAAGGCTCTCCACCACAGCTGGCGCAGCAACCCCCGACTCGCTCAGGGAAATAGGTGAAATCGAGTTATGCGTGGATGGGAAACACAAAACATATACCACTCATCCAACCTAATGCCCCGATATGCAATATCTTTATCTATTCTTTGTTTTCCCCCTAAGTGGCTGTATCGGACTGAAGGTACCAGATACATAGTGCTGATGCTGTCAAGTGAAATGTAGTATGTATGGTATTATACCGCCCGGTACACACTAGTTAATAATTACATAATCAATTTACATTTCTTGGAAGGTTCTGTACCATTCCCATTATAGCCTAGTGCTACACTTTATTTTGCCTAGCGTCAAAACCATCGGCTCCCGCTCGTCCTCCACAACGTAAATATGCTTCTTTTTTTTTTTGTGATCTTCGATATTTCTGACGCTGCGACGCCAATAATTTCCCACGCGGCAACAATCGACCTGCTTTCAAATTCAACAGGGTTCACAGTGTGCCTGTGGCGCCCCAAGCAGTCAAGATGGCAAGCTCCAAAGACGTCAAAAAACCCTCCAATGCGGCGAAGTCCACAGCTTCTTCCACCAAAAAGTCGGTTGTCTCGAAGCCAACCACTATCAAGGTTGGTCAATCCATGCAGCCATCTTTTGGCATTAGACATATAATCCGGGTTCTAATAGACGTTTTTGCAAGCAGGGAGGAAATATGAAAGGCACCTCTTCCTCTGGGGAGGCGGCTGTATCTCCAGCTCTCATAGCTGCTGTTAACGGCTTCCTTACAGCCTACGGCTTCGACAAGACCAGCAAAGCTTTCGCAGTAGAGCAGAAAGAGAATAAGTCGATGACGAAGACGAAAATCAAGTCGAAGAATAAAGCAACCGCAAATACACCTTTTTTAGTCGAGATTTTTGAGTGCTGGGAACGCAGTCACAACAAGCAAGGCTTGGAGAAGAAAGCAATCACAATGCAATTGAACGGCGATGACAGCGACGAAAGTGATTCTAGTGATTCAGATTCTAGCTCTTATGGATCTAACGACTCTGACGTTGTCATTGGGAACGCACGTTCGTCCTCTTCTTCTTCCTCTTCGCCCTCTTCCTCATCCTCCTCCGAAAGTGACAGTAGTGATGCGGAGGTCCAAAAGGCGCCAATCACCCAATCGAAAAATCTAAAGCGCAAACATGATGACAGTTCGAGTTCCTCATCTTCCGATTCGGATTCGGACGGGACCTATCCTCAGGCAAAGCGAACAAAGCTAGTGATTAAGAAACCAAAGCAGAACGCGTCGGCCAAATTATCCTCCAGCTCAGGATTGTCGTCTGAATCATCCTCAGGCTCTGATCCCGATTCCGATTCCGATTCCGACTCTTCATCCTCTGCATCCGAATCTGCGAAGTCGGAAAAGAAGCCAATTACCAAATCAACTGACGTTGCTGTCATTGCCGCCCAGGTTCCGCTTCCCGAGTCTGACGAAAACAGTTCTAGCGATTCTTCGTCCTCCTCAACCTGGTCATCGTCTTCTGACTCATCCGATGAAGATAACAGTCCTGGCCACAAACACTCTGCAGATTCAAGTGCAACCCTTGGCGGCAACTCCTCGTCTAGCGATTCTTCTTGCGATTCTTCTTCCGACTCTTCTTCCGACTACTCGTCCAGATCCTCATCTCCCAAGTCTTCCGTAGGCAAGAACAAAAGCAAAAAACAGACAAGCACCAAATTCAAATCTGCCGCCCCCTCCAGCATCCTCAAGAAAGTCGCCTCCAGCACTTCCACGCCCAACGCAGTTTCAACTCCGCTCTCCACCCTAGCTGCATCTACCACGCCCGTTAAACATTCAGGAGCTAAGCCGACTCCTTTGGCGCAAGCTAGCGAATTGCCACACGACCATCCCTCCAATGCCTATGTTCCCTACGCCTATGCAGAACGCGCTCACAAGGATCTCTCGGTCACTCGCGGAAAGGGCTTCACAAAGGAGAAAAATAAGAAAAAGCGCGGTTCCTACCGAGGAGGACCTATAGACATAGGCCCAGGGAAGTCATTCAAGTTTGAGGACTAGAGGTGTAAATTGCAACCGGGTGACTTTGATATTCAGCAGATGCATATATTTTCATGTCTCACGACCTATAAAAGACATTCTCTCTTCACCCCTCAGTCGGCTATTTCTCATTCCCACCATTACAATCCGTATTGCAATACCTTCCTTCTCTTCCTTTCCTTTTTCCTCTATTTTTTTTCCCTCATTTAACTTCTCAGCTCTCCTTGTCCTCACGACCTTCCAATCTGTAATTTTTACTACAGATTAGACTTCGTCGTTTGTGCTGTTACGAAAATTTCTTATTGCCAAAATTCTGCTACTTAGATCTTGCAGCGTTCCAGCCATATATTATTCATAATATCAGAGCAAGCCAGTTTTATTACCTATATCAAAACCCAACCTACAATTTAGACCGAGCCAACTTCTGCTTATTAGTTTCCTGCCTTTTGTCCTGGTTGTTGTTCAGTAAATATCACATTGATTCTGGCTGTTATACCAACTATATATATGGAGCCATAAGTAATAGCCTCTAAATGTGAAAAAAACTTATAGTGACTAGAGTCTAATGGAAGTAAAATAAAAAGAAAAGTCTATATTAATTCCCATGACGATAAAGTGGGTAGGGTACCTGGTGGGAACCAAATAAAAATTATGTCAAAAAATATATAAAGAGACTCGTGATAAAAACAAGGTTGGAGCCCCTGGCCCCAAGGGGTAATTCAGTACAATGAAACCAAACCAACCCACTCAAATCCCATCTCCATCCATCCATCATCCCCTTGTCCACCTCCCCCTCACCCTCTTCTTTCCCTTAATCAACGGTTGCCACCAGCGCTGATCCCAACCAGAAACCCCCCCCGGATCCGCCCCATCACACCCCTTTTCCCAATTACCCACTATTTTATATAACGGATGTTGCCTCATCAACTTGACCCCCTTTCCCCTATCCTCAGGTAACGGGCGCTCATAGCACGACAGATCAAACGGGCGCATATTAGAGTCATACACATGTACAGGTAAATGGTTATCCGACCCGGACCCTACATATGTACCCATACCTGGGCTCGCATCTGCAACAATGTCCAGGTCCAAACCTAGGCCGAGGTTCTGTTCAAACCATTGCCGATGTGGGCCGGCGATGTCGTCTGTTGATACGAAGTCGAGACGGATTACGTTTGCCTCCACGCCGACATAAACTGTTGAGGACGATGGGGAAGGGAGGGACATAGTGTATATGGGTCCCCGGTAACGGAGGTTGTCACGGAATAGAGGCGCGCGACTTGAGGGGTGGGTGGGCGGCCGGTTGGATAGGAATATGGAGACGTCGCGGCGTGGGTAGGCGAGTGAGTCTTTTAGGATTTCATCTGCAATGGGGGATGTTGAAGTTTGCAGCTGGGAATAATGGTGGCCGTTATTCGTTTGGGGTTGGTGGTGACCCTGGTTGTTCAGTGGATGTAACGGGGCGGAGCGGGCGTCGAGATAAGAATATCTGTTCGGCATGCGCATGTCGAAGAATTTGACGGTGGCGTTAATACCGCTGCCGACAAGGAAGCGTTCGTGGCCTATTGGCTGAATGTTATATATCGGGCTGTCATCCACGGTATCGATGAAGGAGGATACGTAAGGTTTTGGTGAGCGCAGGTCATGAAGCCTATGTCCTAGAGTCAGTGACGCGAACCATTAGAAATAGGGATGGTTATGCTATCCCAAAACAGTAGTCGAAGCCTTGAAGCTGTGAAGAAATGTGCGTACCGGACTTTACTATTCTCCCACCCGGCGAGGAAGAGATCCCCTGCTTTTCCACCAGTACGTGATGTCACAGGCAAAGGCTCAATTGTTTGTACTTGAGACTTTCCCATGAAGCCGCTATCATCGAAATCGTCCATTATGAAATCACGAATTTTTGTGACTCCGGTGGGCGTTAGGTCGTACACAGATATTGTATCAATGGCACCTTCGGATCCAATGGCTATTTGTTCATCACACAAAAGCCGCGAGCATGTATGCCTTGCAAAGCCATGAACAGTAGTTTTGAGTTCGTCTAGAGGTCGCACTTCATCTTCCTCAGCATCAGCTCTGAAAAAGGCAATTGACCGTTTTCCCAGAGTAGCAGCCAGCACTTTCTGAGGACCCGCGCTGAGATCTGTTTTCTCGAGATTATTGGATTCTCCCGTGATGTAACGCTTCTTTAGATCACTGCTTCCAGTTCCTGGAGAAATAGCCATCCGAACAAGGCTCCCATTACGCCGTCCAAATATGATATCCTCGCTCGCCGTGCCTGGCTCCCCGTGTGCTGAGGGCAGAGCATGAACTCCAGCAATATCATCCCAGCTGTTAACCCCATGAAGATTATTAAAAACGGCCCACGTCACACCTTCCCGAGGGTTGTCAATACTCCTTCTCTGCCTTGCGACTCCAATGTCAGCTTTGACTGGTTGTTCCCTACTTTTACCATAACGGCTCAAATCCGTGACTCGGATATTCAAGTCCGCTCCAGCACCCCAGACGAGGACTTCTTTCCTATTATTCCAACTATTCCCGTACCAGATTTCGTAGCTATCAATCACTGGCCTGTATCCAAGCGTTGGGTGATCAGTTCGGACTGTCCTTGGATACCCAATCCTCCGAGCATTTTGAGGAGGTAGAACAAAACGGCCAATAATGGCTTTGCGATCGAAAGCCCTCGAGCGTGAAGTTAGGGCGCAAGCGGCATCAGCCCAAAATGGTGGGGCCTCAATGGACTCAAAACGGCTTTGTACGAAGGCCTGAAAGATGCGATAATCGTCTGCGGAGAGGATTTCGTGCAGTCGTTGGGAGGTTTGAGCAAGGTTATGGACACAGCTGGCCGTGGGCAGAAAACTGACGATATGGTAGATGATATCGGATGGTAGGTCTAGTAACATTCCCAGATCTCAGTAGAAACCAAAATCAATCTATAACCGGCTATAATGTTAGCATGGATTTCTAATTATGTATGTCGTGAATAGCCAGGAATAAAAGGGACATTCCTGGGTCTTTTATATGTCGGTATTTCTAAAGACTGTTTTTGCTGACCTTGATCTGCAGGGGGCGGACATTCCTAGTGAGCGCTCAGTGATGTCATTGGCCTGATCCCGTACACTGTGGACCACCAGCCTGAGTCACCGCATACCAATCCAATACGACGTCTGAGTCGTTCCTGAGTGAACTGAATTATCGGGACAATGGCTGTGACTCCTTCATTGCACATTATTCCTCAATTTATCCATTTCAATGAAGAGTCAAGAAGCTCTGGAGTGCTGAAAATATTTATTTCCCACCGTGCGCCGAAAAGAAGATTCGCCTGGGTGAACACTAGTAACTATTAGATAAGCTCAGCTACCAGATCTCCGCTTGTTTGGCTTCCGCAATATCAACCTCGAGTCGACATCTACCAAGAGTATCCGCTTGCTATCTTCTTTGCGCACAGGAATTTGCTGTTGTAAATACCTTATGTATGGAAAAGGGACACGTAAATCCTTCATATTCCAATATAACCCCCGTCTACTTCAGAAGTGTCTGCTTGTAATAACTCTTCAGCAGCTACCCAGACGAATCTAGAGAACATTTGGGATGGGTTCCAGGTTCATTTTGTCAGCAGTGATTACTGTTGGTATCTCAATTCTATGCTTGTATAAATATTTCGTACATCCTGTCTTCATATCTCCTCTATCTAAAATTCCAAATGCTCATTTCTCTGCTCCGGTATCCCCCACGTGGATATTATGGAATCGATTCTGGATGCGGGGAAATAGAACCATCCACAAAGCGCACCAAAAATATGGCCCCATCGTTCGATTGGGGCCATCAGAGATATCTATAAATTGCGTCGACGGCGGAATTCGGACAGTCTACGCTGGTGGGTTTGAAAAGCATGACTGGTACCCTCGTGTGTTTGGTGCTTATGGGTACGTTATCAATCTTAGGTATTACATTGGGGTGTAGCAACCTGATTTTCTCTAGATCTGACTTGCAATGAAGAACCCTTAGCATGTTCTCGATGGTGGGGACCAAACCCCATTCAGTGCGCAAACGGATGATGTCTAATGTATATTCCAAATCCTATCTGCAAGCCTCTCCTCATATGGCTGCAATATCGCACGTTATCATATACCGTCGTCTGCTACCAATACTCCAGCGGAATGCACAATCTCAGTCCAGCGTGGAGGTACATGAGCTGAACAATTCTATAACAATAGACTTGGTTTCCGCATATGTATTTGGGTTAGCATCTGGCACCAATTTCTTGGAAGACGTTCTTACCGCGAGAGAATGGTTCAAAGTCTATCAGTCACGGAAATCATTTGAATTTTTATATCAAGAAGTGCCCAATATGACGGCTTTGGCCAAAATGCTAAAGATCCCATTAATTCCCAGGTGGTGTGATAAAGCAAACCGGGATATGGAGAACTGGGGGTTGGAGATGATTGATAATGCAGAAAAATTTCTTGCATCGACGGATCCGGCCTGCGAACCGATTGTATATAAAAAAGTTAAGCAATCAATGCTAAAGCAGTTGGTCAAAGATGGCTTGGAAGCCAATAGAGGGGTCTTGAAACAGCAGCGCCTAGAGTTAGCCTGCGAGATGTACGACCATCTTACGGCTGGTCATGAAACCAGTGCAGTTGCCCTCACTTATTTGTACTGGGAACTATCAAGGAACCCCGATTTGCAGGTAGAGCTTCGAAAGGAATTGGAAACACTTTCGCCAAAAATAACAGTTCAGTCAGCCCCAGAGATCTCAACCGAGCTGCCACATCCAAAAGCTATCGATGCATTACCACTCTTGAATGCAACAGTTATGGAAACGCTTCGCCTTCACTCTCCAATCCCAGGTATACAACCTCGAATAACGCCAGCACCATCTGCAACTCTGGTGGGATTTGATAATATTCCACCAAAAACTCGAGTAAACGCGCAAGCATACTCACTGCATCGGAATCCTGACGTTTTCCCAAAACCAGAATCATTTTTACCTCACCGATGGCTCAAACCAAAAGACTTGGAGAATCTAGAGAATATGAAGCGATGGTTTTGGGCATTCGGAAGCGGAGGACGGATGTGTGTTGGTAGCAATTTAGCCCTGCAGGGTAAGTTGTGATTGACTTTATTTTCGTTCTTCTCTCAACCCAACCCCTTTTATTTCTGCTTGAACATCTGAGTTCAAGATAACTAATCAAGGATAACACACCTTTACCCTCCAAATCAGAAATGAAACTCGTCGTTGCCGCAATCTATTCGAACTTCACAAGCAAGATTGTCGATGACGAGGGCATTGAGGCTATCGATGCATACACTGTCCGGCCATCCAGAAACAAATTAGTTTTGAAATTCGAACATGTTTGAGGGCTAGTGGCCCCCATCGATAAGACCCATCTTGGCCGCCTCTTTCTCAGCCCTGCTTATACATCGGCCCAGGGGGAGCGATAAAATTTCAGTATTTCGATTAGTGGCCATAATATTCCATGGTATATATATATATATATGTATTGTTGTGGGTTGTATTTCTCTCACTTTCCAACTGGCGAATTTTCGAACTCAATGACATGGGGTAATGAATATTTCTCCCTGTAAATGACGAATAAATGACATGACGGAGGTGAATAAATGGTAAATAACTCTTTGGATTCGTAATATACACAAGATAAAAATGATAGCAAATCGTCCTTTTGGGAAGAAGGGGGAGATCTAACTACCTGCGTATATGATATAGAAATCCCTCTTTTCTTCCTTGTCCATGCACCCAACCAAACCATCCCAAACTCCAACTTCTATGCACGTCGCGCATAGACAAATTCGGCTGTCGCAACCGACTTCCCTGAGCCACATAACCCTAACAAAATGTAGCCGGTCTCAGGAAGCCACAGACCCCCACTTAACAAATCTCTCCACGTTTGTTCGAAGAAAGGAATCTAGATAGAATATTAAAGGATGACATATGCTGAACATGAAACAACAAGAATAATACAGCCCACAGCATAAACGGAGCAGAACCAAATACACATATATAAATGAACTCTCAATGAAACACGCCGTCCTTCTTTCTCGGTCCCGATATCTTGGGAAACATCCGCATGAGATGGTAATTGATCGTGCTCTTGCCTTTCCGTTGTGGTTTCTGTGTTCGATATAGATGGCATTGAGTTAGTCGGTAATGGTCCTACGCGATACAAAAAAAGATAATGTGGATTTCGTAGTGCAATCGGTAACGGGCACGGGCAAGATAGTACGTACGCCTCTATCCATACATGCTCTCAGTTGTTGTTCTAAAGAAAAACACCCACTGCTTCCCGATCGGTTTGAAGCCCAGCAACCTATAAGCGGCAATAACAGAAGAACGCATCAGTATTTTTATTTTGCCAGCCTCCAAAAAATAATGCATTTCGCTCTACAATTTTCCCAAGATGACGGAGGAGAGTCAGATCCGGTCCGGGTGAACTGTAGAAAGAGGGGAAGGAGGGGGAAACCGACTCAGAACACTTGTCATGACGGCAAGACATGGGTTTGCTTGATGGGTATTCGGACTCTTCACTCGGAGCTTTTGAATTGTTTGGAGATGCAATGGCTTGATGCGCGTCGGTGCACCTTTTGGAGGCATGGTGGCAGTGACAGTAGGAAAGTGTAGGATTGCGGGGCGGGGAAACGTCAATTCGCTCTAGCTTCCGGGTGGGAACTAATTGGCAGATCTCTGAGGTATTGAGCGCCTGTTGGAATAAATTCGAGATGTGATGCGATTTCGTGGTTCTAAACAGCCTTGTTCAATATGAGCCCAGGAAGCTTTTTTTGATCGCCAATGCCAAGATTCGAACTTCCGTGGCTGATGTAATCAATGATTTCTCCGCATCCAAAGTCATTTTATGTCGGAAATTCATCAGCATTGTACGTATCCGCATGTCATTTTTTAACGGTAGAGGGAAATAATGAGATGTCACCAACGGTTCATTTTACATCACTGTGCTGCATGCCTTCGCGCGCAACGGCTACGGACAGTTTCTAGTCGTGGTGGCAGCATTATACGGGCTTTCTCCGCTGGGCTTGGAGTCCTCTCGCGGCATGAACAAACTCAAACAGAGAGTGACGAAGCAAAGCAAGATGGAACTTCCGGCTCAGAGGAAGGCGCAATGTCAAGAAGGCTCTCCGAAATGGCCGATGAATCGATGTTAGAGGGCGGCAAATCCTCCCGCAAGAACATGCATGAGGCGGGCTTCTCTGAGGACTTGAAGAAGAAACTAGAAGAGAGGGTTGCAGAGAGTACTTTTCGGAGTGAAAATGCTGCTGCATTCTCTCTTGCGAATATGCCGGTATAGATTCGTGCCTGTTAGAAAAGGTTACCCCCCTACAATTTTTCCTGTCATATTCTAATAATATAAGGGCTATCACAGGCCAGTGCGGGCAGAGGAACCCAAGGTATCGCCGCTGCGGTTCCGTGGACAGGGACGGAATCCATCCACGACGTTTCACTCCGTATGCTGGACGATGCCAGCAAGCCAATGCGAGTCCCGTTTAAACCTCCCCAACCCAGTCCACAGAACCTACAACGAACTGTAAAGAATCCTCTATCATCGGGTGAACGCCTCGCTGCCGCTCGCGACCGCACATCAACCTACGCCCTAAGCCAGGACCCCAATATGTCTAAACAAGAGTGCGAAGTGATCCGCAGAGAGCTACAAGAACGATTCACACCTGGCGCGCGCGCAATTTCACCACACGGACTCAGCTCGCTAGCAAATGAACGCATCGAAGATGCAATCGCCCGTGGCCAGTTCCGTAATATCCAGCGCGGCAAGGGCATCAACGTTGAGCGTGATCACAATGCTAGTAGCCCTTATATCGACACAACAGAGTATTTGTTGAATAAGATTATTCAGAAACAGGAGATTACCCCGCCGTGGATTGAAAAGCAACAGGAGTTGGCGAAAGAGGTTGAGCGGTTCCGGAAGCGGTTGCGTAGTGACTGGAGAAGCCATGCTGTGCGGCGTATTGCAAGTCAAGGCGGATCCCTAGAGAGTCAGATCCGGCGAGCTTGGGGTTATGTCGTTGCGGAAGCGCGGTTGGGCAATAATGGAACGAATGGGTCGAATCGGGTTTCATTTAAAGAATCTGCGCTGGGGATGGATGCGGAAATTGAGCACAGAATTCAAATTGAACGTGAGGGGAGGTTATCTCGTACCTCATCCCCTCTCTCCCCTTCTTCCTCACAACCTTCGCCCGAATCACCTGAAACCCTATCCCCCGAACTTCCGATATCAACAGAAACCGTGGCAAAAGCCACCGAGCTCAATGACGCTACCGCCGTCCCTCATCCCGAACCACAACCGCTTCCATTCGTCCCACAACTCCGAGATCCCGACTACCTAAAAATCGAACAAGCATACCATAACCTGGCGGTCAAAAGCCTCAATGCACTAACCAGATCCTACAACCTTATGGCTCCTCCCGTTGCTCAGAAGGCCTACCTGAAGCTCGAGCGTGAATTGCTCTCATGCTACGCTGACGTGGCCCCGTCTCTCCCAGCTGAGTTGCAACGGAGAGCAAAGGAGAGGCCACACGATACTAGTCATGGTACTCCTCGGAGTGACCATGAGGAGAGTTTCCTTAAAAATCTAGTTCTGAGGCAAAATGTGCGCCTTCATGAGGAAGATCCGTCGAAGCGGTATGGATTTAAACAATTTTGGCGGGATCTATGGAATCAGAATGATACTGCGGCTGGGTAAACTCTGACATGAATTCTATACACACTAGAACAGGTATTTTGAGACGAAATTTCTTAGGGCATTGTATATTTAATTTAGGGCAGTGTTCATTACAAGGTGTGGTATGTCCATTTCAGGGCGTTTTCTAAACCATGAGCAATGGTAGCTGTTTTGTATGACCTCGATCATCCGAGGCCTATTGAAGCTACCGAGAGGTATGCTCGGAAAGCTGAGGGCAGAGCAATTTATACAATGGCAACGAAAAAGGTAGCGCGGAACGGCAACAGGCATCATTATCATAGGCATCAATATCATTGTTGTCGTATCTCGTATCCAGGGCTTCAATTTCATGACGGAGGACTGGAATGAGAATGGAAATGTTGCGATATTCATCGGCTCCAAAATGACAAGTTTTGGAATACAACCGAACTCGTAGGAGAATATATTGCGAATATGGATCCAGCAACCCGCTGCAAGCGACCTGTGGATATCTAGTCCAACGAACGTGTCCAAGGAATAATCGAACGTCAAATCCCGTAGCTGTATGTCGGGCTTGGTCGGCAAAGTTATCAAAAAGTGAGATGAGTGTCAATCACAGAAAGATACTAAAAGGGCAGGGTGGTGGACTTCGAGGTGGGCCGATAATATGCTATTTTGAACACGCTTTACAACAACATGATTCCCACGTCCTCGTCCTCAACCTCATCCGTATACTCCGGCCGCGGGGAAATGATTGCGGTATCCTTCTCATTAACATATTCCTCTTCGTTCTCATAATCACGTCGAGACTTATAATACGCCCACCATAGGCGGAGGACTGAGTAAGCAGAATTTAAAATCAAAGCCGTTGACACTGCTGTATATATCGTGGAGGCGTCTAATCTGGCAAGACCCGCGGGGCTAGGAATACTAGAGTCCAGGCGCTCAGGTAAGGGTTCAAGGGCTTGGATAGAATTCAAAACAAGCCCATGGTCAAACCCGTAAACCAGAAGTACGCCTATTACCTGAAACACAGAGCCCAACAAAGAACGGGCAAAAGTTACCTTTTGTCTTCCTCGTAGAGAACTTTCTGACGAACCGGCCTCATCAGTGAGCTGGATAGATGGATCGGGTGATTCATCATCATCATAGGCCGTGGGGTGATCCCGCGGCACAAGATGGAGAGCCATCGGTACCATTAGCGCAGGGATGGCAAGAATTTGCATCACAACCCAGCATATCAGGAGCAGCTTGGTGTCCGCAAAGGTACGCAGGGAAGCGATCCAGCCCGAGTCGGGATCGGCAATCGAAGATAACGATCTCGATTTCATAGCTGCGGAGAACGTAGCACGAAGGGGGATAATGAATGGACGCCAGGGAATCTTCGGGTAGTCTTTTTTGGGCCAACCAGCTTGTGCCATATCCGAATCGCCAAAGGGGAGCCGCGATACCACCTCCAAATCCCCAATCCAGATCTCGTTTACGGCGTTCCCCGGCTCGAAGAAGTTGGGGGAGCGGACCCCAGTGACTGCAGAGACTTTATTTCCCATAATGCAAGGGAGGTGGAGGGGAGGCCCTCGTAGAAAAATATTATAAAATCAAGAGAGTGTGGACGGATAAGTAAGTATAGACAAGGGAGATAGAGCGAACGTGTGTTCGTCACGTAGAGAACAAACTCCTCCTCCGCTTGAGCAACAGATTAAGGGGATTTCTTCATTACACCCTAAAATGAGACATTTCATCGACCATGTTCGGAGAAAATGAACAAGCAGAAGTGTATATAGCCGTGCAGTAATCGTCAGTTGTTTGCAAACAGCTCTCGCGGAAGGCAGCATTCGGCTTAAAGCAATCAAAGCAGTTTCTGCCATGCAATAGTATCAGGCAAGCACAGTGATGTATACCGAACATTCAGGCAGACAGAAAGAGGAAGAACAGTACGGAGTATACACGGCAAATCCTCTGCCTTATCATGCGGGTCTGTAGTCCTAATTTGAAGCATTCAATCTGCACAGGAAGCTTCATGCTCCTGCTTGACTTATGGGAACAATTTCTGGTATATACTCAACTTTTGGGGCCTATGGCATTCCCTTTGATCGGAGGTTTACCTCAAAATGCTGGCAAAGAAGTATCCTACCAAACTTCTGGCAAAAATACATGTTCAGTCAATGTACCTAGTATATGTACCCCGTAAAGCATGATCGGGAATTTTTGATAAAAACAACACCCTAGCAGCTTCTATCAAAATAGATAAAGTGTATCTCCATTGCTTTACAATTGCATATGTATTGATGGATGGATAATCGGCGGGGAATCGAGAAAACACACGCGAGGCAATGCCGTAACTACACTGTCAGAACCGCAGCCTTGATCTCAAAGGGGTAATGCAGTGATCAACTGTGGGAGCAGCGAGCAGCTGATATCTCCCCCTCCGCCTTTCAAATTGATGGTAGAATCAAGTAAAACGAGTGGAGCCGAGGTCGATCTATATCATCATCAAGGCTAGGCGGGGACATCATTGAAAGGCGATTTTGCCGCGTGGTATTTCCTCTGTTCGATAGAGACCCTCCCTGGCCATTGTTCTACTGAAATGGGACATTAATAGGATTTTCTGTTCAGCCAAAATAGCCGCTGCACCCAGCTGAGAGGATATATCCCTGAGATCAAGTCCCCCTAACCAACTAATTTTCTCGTCCATCACAATTCCAGGATTCACCCAATTGAATCCATTAACTTGTCTCAAGGGATGTACTAAGCCTCATTGATATACGAAACATGTGTCTACAGTAGTAAGAGTCAATAATGATATTTTGCAGGTGGATACATTTCGACATTCATAAACATACATTCGTTTGATCCTGAACACTTCCAGCCGCCCATTGCCCACGCCCCATCTACGGCAAGAGGGGCAAAGGCAGCGTCCAGAAAATGTGATGGGTGTGATTGCAAAAAGGACTAGTGTGACGGACCATGCCTGTCGTGCAGCAAAACAGAGAACTAAGAAAACCCACGACCTATGAAAAATTGTTCTCTCACAGCTGCCAGGGCCTCTTGTCCAATAATGCTCCTCAAAGCCCACCTAGCTTTGGCCCCCCCGGGCTTGGATTCACATGTATGTGCAGCCTTCTTGCTGGTGAATGGCACTGCCTGGCTACATCCCGCATAAAGTATGACGCCAGCATTATTTCCCAGCGCTTAATCTGCAGCAAATCATTCCGTGTCCTGCTTGAAAACCCCTCTGGACAGTTCGAACAAATGGCCAACCACATCAACTACCAATGCTTTTTGAGTAAGCAACCAATGTTAGCCCTTTGGCTCGCATTTAGCTTGGGGAACCAAGCAATCTGGAATTCTTGCGATATCTCAATGGCGTGGCGGCGAGGATCGGTGGTGGCTCTGTGTGTGACCGTGTGGCCCGCATCCTCTCACTGTGCTCTGATGCTGCGCTTCCCCCTTATCTCACGAGTCACAACTGTGCTGCACAAATACTTGCTGAGGAAATTTACTTTTGAACCAATCATTCAAGCTGGGTCCGCAAGTTCCTGATGCAAATCCAGAGTCAAAGACGCAGGTTTTAGGGTTGCCTTTTCTCGCATGGATCTTATTATATCTAGCATAACCCCGCCAGAGTGGTAAACGCTACTCCCTTTGTTACAGAGGTGAAGACGGCGACCTGGATTGTTTGGGAGTCTTGATTCCTGGTATGTCGGATGCAGTATAACAGCGGCAGGATTAAGATATGTCCGCCTCACGGTTGACATTTTCTCCATCCGTTTCTTGTTTTCTGCTGCTTCTGATCCAGGCCACTGTCGTCCATACAGCCTCAATTCGGTCGATCAACATTTTCAAAGGCCCGGCCCCGCCCCCCGAAGACGGCCCTCCACTTTCGGCTTCTGCAACTCGCGATCTCAGCCTGCTCTGGCGAGAAATTGTCGCCATAGTAGGTGCATACGTCGGCACGGTGGTTATCTTCCTGGGCTGCCTTCTCACGACAGGGAGACGGTTACGTCGTAGCGCACAACAGTCAAACCGGACACTTGACATGGAAATGGTCAAACCACAAAAACCTACACTCAACACCACAATAAGCCCAGCAACACCCAGCGGACTTTGGTTAACTCCCGAAAGCGGAATAGAATCTCAAATCTGGCCAAGCCCAAAGAAAGGGAAATCCACCTTCAGCATGCCCTGGTCCTACACTTCTAAGAGTCCTACGTCGCCGGTCTCCCAAACTGGAAGTATGGCTACATTCGACGAGACCGTAGTCCAGGCGGACCGAGTGAGAGCCCAAGATGAGATGGAACGGCTCTACGCCGCGGTTATGGAGCATGATGCAAAGCAATCTCGTGTTGTGTACGATACGAACGAAGACAGAAACGTTTCACCCGTCCCACAAGTGTCATCACCCTCTCCTGAGTCTATCGAAGGTCCTCCGGAATTTCGACATCTTAGACATACCGCGCTACCAGCACACCCACAACAGGCTCGATTGAAGCATCAACCAGCATTTCCACCTCCGAAAGATCCTTCCGTGATACAGCAGCAGCGACAGCAACATCAACAACTACCCACCTCACCTCTGTCTCCAATGGCTCAACGATTATCAAGACTTTCCAACCTTTCTTTTCTCAGCTCTCGCTCCCGCGACTCGACGACCAGCAGCAAAACCCGCAGGAAGTCAGTACGAAATCTCGCAATCTCGCCTCCCATGGGCTCTCCTGACCTTAATCCGAGAAACTATTCAGAAAACCAACCTTTATCACCACGCATATACAGCCCAGGACCTCCCCCGCCCAATCCACACCAAAAATCTCTTGAGCCGCCTCTCCAGAAAACCCCTACGCCGCTCAATATCCGGACCGGTAGTAGTAATTCGACCCTACCATTTCGCGCGTTCGCCTCACCTACGTCAGCCACACCAACTAAAACCACTGTCGTTGAACGTCGCGAGAGTATGTTGAGAGCAGGTGGCCCTCGAACGGGGGTCCCGCAGACACCATATTCCCCTTACATGCCCTTCACACCGATCACACCAATTACTCCTAGCCATATAGTTACGAGGCGAGAACGGAAACAGAAAAAAAAAGAGAATGGACTACGAGTACAACAAGAAGAGGATCTAGTCATGAGCGATGAGGATATGTGGGGAGCATAGACTTGACGGATACTTCAATATTCCGCATAACAGTACCAGGATAGGATCTTATTTCCTCCCGTTTTAGTCACTATTCCATTCTTGTATTGGGAGGTGTACATTTTTTTACCCCTATGTTCCCTGTCAGCGTTTTTTATTTTTTTATTTACTTATTTATTACGTTGTCATTTCCTTCTGTCGATTTTCGGTGCATTATATGCCTTTTCCACATTTCCTATGTCCCATCTCGTTGCGATACCTTTTTCATTTTTAGAACACGCTGTTGCCAACGAAGGCCGCCTATTCCCATCACTCTCCAATACCATCTTATGTATACTTAATATATACCCCATCGTACTATACGTACACCTATCCAAAATAATTTATTACGCTTCTTTGGTGTAGCCTTTCTTCGGCTCTACTTTGCATTGAATAAGGCCCTCTACATACTTATAGCAAAAGCTATGATTAGGGCGCATGTTGCATGCATTAAAAAGGATAACGAGTATCATTTGAATAACAACTTGATATCATTCACGCCAATGGGATGGGGTGAATCTTTTGACAAAGGAACACTCCTCAGATATGAATAAAGCTTCTCGAGAAATGAAGCTACAAAAGATCATAATTGATCATATCTCCACTGCATCCCTCTTCTCCTCTCCCTTTCCATCACCGCCAAAGCGCCCATAAGCACCATCAACTCAAACCCCTTTGCCCCAGCCCCGAACAACCCGTCCTTCTTCAGTATTTCTAATTTCCCCTTCTTCTTCCAGCTTTTAAATCCATTATTCGCAAACGCCGCAACCACTTCCCCCGTTTCCTCATCAACAAGCTTATAATTACTCGTGCTAAGCTTCCAGGGCATGGAATTCTCAACGCCAACGCGGTGTGTTCGTTTCCAGAGGAAACCACGGCGACAGGTATGGGACCGTGTCACCGATACGGGTATGGGTGCGGATGTATCCCCAAGGCCACTCACGTCCCCTCCGCCAACGCCCATACCCAGGCCTATTTCATACCTATACCGTGAATGATCCTTACTCTCCCTCGTCAAATCCTCCCAGATCATATCCTCCTCGCTGTTGCCCAGGCCGATTTTCGTGCATGTCGAGAACAGGATGAATTTACAGCGGCCCAGAATGGGTCCCGATTGGTCGGGGCCCACATGCAGGGTCATGTCCGGTGTCCCCGGGGTGAAGTAGGAGTTTTGCACATGGTAGAGTGGGTGACGTCTTTCGGGCGACTTTGTAATGGTGAAGTGAAGGTGGGAGATAGAATTGAAGTAGATGTGATAGATTGTTGAAGTTTGAGGGGATGTTGAGGAGGAGGACGAGGAGAAAGAGCACGATTGGGGTGGGGTGGAGGCCAGCCCGCTGCCGATGTTGCCCTCTTCTTGAGGTTGAGGCGACAATGATGGAGGCACCAAGATCATGATCGAATGGTTATCATCGGTGATGTTGGAAATAGAATCCCGGCTAATAGAGGCAGTTGTGTCGTTATTGTATCATCCCCTGAGACCTGTGTCGCAAAGGCGAAGTGAGTTAAATATATTTAGAGCCTGAGGAACTGGATTTAAATCCCTCCGATTATCATTTTTTACAGCGGCAGAGCGCCAGAGAAGTCGTTGACGCACTTTCTCAATCATTGGCTGTCATTGTGCTAATTTGCAGTTGATGATCCGAGAGTTAACGCTAACAGCAGGGCTTAGCACGAGACAGTTGAGCATTTTGAAGCTATTCGGCACCCCCCCGCCAGCCGAATACGACGCCAACCGCTGATGTTCCGATGCAGCCATGCTGCGAAACATTTTGAGCAGCCCAATAGCACACATCCGACTGGTATAGCTGGGCAGAAAGGTTGACTGACAATTAAATGAAGTTTCTCTGATCGCTCTCTATTTGCCCATTTATCGAAATGACTGGCTAAAGCATTAGGCTCAAAAAAGTAATGTACTATTCTTATATCTCTCATAACCCGGTAGAGACGGAAATCTGCCTGATGGGCACAGCCAAGAATTATTTATGGCTGGCGTCTCAAAATCTGTATATTGCGACCCAGGGGAGGGCAACAAGAGAAATATCAAGATTTATGAATGTAGATATTGGTCCTTAGTCGGAATGTAAGCCTCATGCCCTCTACTCAATGTCCGCGATTCGTTAGCACTCTGGTGACTGATTATGAATTGACTACAGAAAAAACATTCCACTCCATAATCTGCTTCTCACTAACTGGCCGTATCTGCTCGAACTATTAATTACATCAGAGTATTGTGGTGCAAAAGGTCCCCCACCACCTCCGTAGCTTTCAGTCCATGACCTGATTCGCCGTGCAGCTGGGTAGTTATTCAGTCTTGTACTCTGTGTAGTCCGTAATGAACATCTAAATCGCCAAGTCAGGTTGATCACGGCGAGGAGACAACACTGATAAGGCTTTTCGCCATCGTCAAAGAGATGCTGAAGAGTTTGACAGCGGCAAGGCCGTCGGACGGGTGTTGCCGCCGCCACCTTCCAACCAAGAGCTGGGTGACGGGCACTGACGGGTGACTAATAAGACGACAATCGGCCGGAGCTCGACGGGCGGTGGCGGGCGAGTAAACAGTCAAAAAAGCTTGCTCTATTCATCATACAAGAAGTTAGAAATTGTCTGCCCTGTCCCAAACAGAAGAGCGAGCGTTGGATTGATGTCATGTTAATTTCTATATAGTTCAAAGGGGAAGATGATGATTATCTGGCAACACAACAATAACTAATTCCCGCAGACCTTGACTCTCACGCTCAATTGTTGATATCTACCCCGCCCTCCTCCCATCCCTACTGTTAAGTGGGAGCGATTTTGAAGGCCCAGGGACGCCGGATGGATATCTACTCAAGAAATCCTCTTCTCGTTGATATTTTTGGGACCACTAAATCTTCACGAAGCCTCTGACATGTCGTCTTCCTCCGTCGTCCATCTCCCCAATGGCCTCTCACTTTCCATCACCCCTGTTTTCGGGGGTATTGCATTTAAACTGAATGAGATGGCCATTAACGCCTCCGTCCTACCTCCTGGCTGGACAATTGTCATTCGAACGGAGAAGAGTCACTCGAATTCCGAGCAGGAACACCTATCCCCCTCAAATTCTGGCGCATCCAGCGCAATTCCCTCAAGGGAAGAGTCATTGTCCCCGTCGCCAAGTGTAACACCTGTACAAGACGATAACACGAGAGACAGGCATCATCATGGCCGCTTCACAAAACCCACTCTGAATAGCGATCACCTATTCATTTCGTCGATTTCTCTTCCCTCTACTAGCGATTTTAAACCAGCCACCTCCCCGACTCGCCAAATCGCCATGTTGCTCTATGCAACCCTCTGGTGGTATTTTCATGAGCCCGCTCCAAACCCGCATATCTCTACTGAAGAGTCCAAATCGACCCCAGATTCAGGAAAACCAAAAGGAGAATGGCGCGTGTATATCAAGCGGCAGGGTATTTTCAAAGGAAAGCATCTTATGCAGAAGCTGGAGCGGATGGGTTTGGTCAGAACTGAAGATTCCTTTGTGGGCTGTGAGCCGGTTGACGTGCATGATACCACTGGATGGGCGAACATGTTCGCCAGTCGGCGTACCTTCTGGCAAATTGATCCACGCATCTTTCTCTTCAAGCTGTCTCCTCGGAATGTCACGCCACATACCGTCGAGTTCCCGGGAAGCCCCCGCCCAGGTTCCACCCCCTCAGGCACAGAGATTGCTGGGAGCGTGAATGATACTGGGCCAATTAGCCCCACTGAAAGTATGAACTTCGGCGTCTCAACTAGGCACGGTGACCCATTTACTTCAGGCAGTAATTTACCTACCTTTTTCCCCCCACCTCCTCCGGAATTTATCTTCACGAATGGCATACGTCACCCGCTCCGCCAGAAACCCCCTCGGCAGGGTGAGGTGTTTTACACCCGCTATATCCCTAGTTTGGAGCAAACCCTGTCGTTTCGAGTCCCGTTTTTGCTTCCCAAGGTACCATCCACCCTGGGCAACCTACAGAATTATCACAAAAAGTCCAGGAGCGTCACGTCAGTTTCCGCATCCACGAGTTCAGGGGCTGCAACTCCTGACGATTATCCTTCCGATCTCGAGCTCTTGTCCAGATGGATGAATAATGCTCGAGTTAACAAAGCTTGGGGCGTTGCCGGACCCCAGTCAGTCCAAGAGAATTTTCTCCGAGCTCAGTTCAACTCGCGACACTCGTTCCCGGCATTCGGCTGCTGGGATGGCCGACCGTTTGGATATTTTGAAATTTATTGGGTAAAAGAGGACGCCCTAGGACGTCTGGCACCTGGGCCTGTGGGCCACTATGATCGCGGCCTTCACTGTCTCGTAGGTGAAGAGGAATTTAGAGGCCCTCATCGTGCGCCTGTTTGGCTTTCGTCTTTGGTTCATTTCTGCTGGTTGGCTGACAGTAGGACGGAAACCATAATGATGGAACCAAGGGTTGATAATGCAAAGTGAGTAAGATTTTTTCTCTTTTTATAACCGTTTCCAACCCTGTTCGGTGACGTTTGGTTCTTTCGATCATCCAATAAGCTCATCTTAAGACAGGATTATTTCCTATCTTCACGCCGTGGGTTTCAGCAAAGATGGCGAAGTTACCTTTCCACACAAACAATCCGCTTTGATGAAAATCAGGCGGGAAAACTGGGAGGCACCCCTGCTCTAGCACTTTGTCCATACTTCACGCACGTCTTCCAACCTCCGCCAGGCCAAAACAGTCGGAAGGGCGGTTCAAAGGAGAGTGATGAAAGGATTCAGTCTTCGCACACCAATGGCTGCAGCCCCTACTACAACCAGCTATGGGCGATTCTCTACAACCTTCAATGGCACTTTTGGACATATAGATTGTATTCTGGTTGCCCAATCTAAAAGCGACCTGCAACGGCATATACAAAACCGCTATTGTATAACACTTTGCTCGGCTCATTCACCAGTTGACTTGTACCGATAGCAATTACGGGTCATCCACTCTACTTTTATTCTCTGTTTAACATCCATCTACACTAACTTAATCGCGTGTCTATACTCTGCATGGCAGCATCGATAGGTTACTATAAAGTTAGGGTATAAACATACTTCCGTCCTTATCACAGAAGTTCAAGGGGGAGTTCCCATGATGAAAATGATATTTTACGACTAAAGGCGAATGAAGAACACTCTTGGATTGCAGCATGTTATCTTATATTTTTGTTTTCTGTTCATATTTCATAATTTTTGGACCGTCGTTGATAGTTTCCTTTCTTCTATGGTTTCGGTATTTTTGCATTTCATTCTATGAAAGACACATTGACAGCGCGACGTTTACAGTATCCCCGAGATGGAATTATATTTGAATTACGGGGGTGTATATGCGAGGGCAAATTAAAATATAAAGGGTCCTAGTTGCAATGCCAGGTTGATACATTTGTGATTTATCTTCAGCTTGAACGTATATCTAATATTCTAGCGGATGCCTCTCTTTGGATCATCTATTCTCGGATCCCACTCCGTTTAATACTTTAAATCTTTTACACCATGACCATTGGCGAAGGAAAACAAACCCATAAGATCTTGGCTAGGTTGGCTTCAGCCGTTTCGTAAAACATAAAATGTAAAAGAGGAACGACTATTTTTACACCACTTTGTGGTTGCGTTCGCCTGGAAAAGAGAGAAAGGCCGAGACTTCACCAGGCAACGGTATTCTGCGGAATGATTGGTTGTAGGGCAGCGATGGATGGGTGAGTAAAGGAAGGGAAACCCCCAAACCATATATAAAGCTCTGAATGATTGGGTTCCGCGAGGGTTGGCGGACAGCTATATTTTGATAAAGATATCTCATGCCTTCCGGTCATCCACAATGGAATTTCAGTTATGTCATCATCTGCAGAAGTCCCAAGCTCTTAAGTTCTTCTTGCGTCAAAATACCACCTACCGCTCTTCCACGTGAGGCTAAAATAAGTAATCCCCATCACGAAGGCACCTAGTTCCGCCAAGTGTGGTCGTAGGTTGTGATGATGGTTACCTGGGTAGCTAGAAAAGGCGGACTGCGATGGTATCCGAGCGTCAAGAATAAAAATCACCAATTTCTACTTCCCATTCGTCAATTGAATAGCCTCCACCTGCCTCACAAGCGTCGAGCTGCTTTCTTCCTCGTGTAGCCCAACTGCCAATTCAATCGTGGTTTTCGGACGGCTCTTGTTCAGTCCCTCAAGCAACATGCAAGCTTTGCATATCCTCTGACTAGTCAGATAACCACATCGCTCGCACTGGCCCATGGTTTGTAATTTCATCTGCTTTTGACCTGGGCCTCTACTACCTTGAGGCTTCCTATATGGTAAAATCTCGGTTTCATTAGCGGTAGCGACCTGATCTTCCGCCAATTTCTTTTCCATCTCAGCCATTTCTCCGCCACTTGTTCTCCCGTTTCCGCTGCCGCATCCGGCAGACGCATGATCCTCTATCCCCTCCACAGTAGCTGTGGCAAAAGGACGGGTAAAACACTTGCCCGATCCACTTATTTCCGGAGGTACCAGCCTCGCCATGTCCTCTCCGCTTCTGACAATATCCAATATAGAACTCGGGCGCACCTTTTCGAGATCTTTAATAAGCGTCCTCGCACTCCCTCGAAACGCCTCTGGTGAATAGATACATTCCGTACTAAAATAATCAAGTTTCTTGTGATGGGCATAGAGTACGATTTCCTTCTCATAAGCATATTTGAGCGGTTTGCTCCGTTTGATATCGCTCGCCGATGACTCTGTCACAATACTCGTCGCCCGCGCTAGTCGAGGCAGATCACCCCGTAGTAAATTCATCATAACTGTCTCGGCAACATCGTCTGCATTATGTCCAGTGACGACATGTTTGATGTCCAACTTGGCAGCGCCGCGGTCAAGCGCCTGTCGCCTGAACACTCCGCAGTACGTGCAGTTCCCCTTTTTACCAATCTCCGCAACCACTTCGTCCATCGTCCAGCCGTATAGTTCACCGTATCCAATTATTTCCAACGGCATTGAATATTGCACTGCATTGCGCTTAACTGTTTCCAGGCTATCATCGCGGTATCCTTTGATTCCCTCATCGATGGAGAGTAGCATAAGATCCAGGCCATAATTGTAACGCTCATTCAGTGTTTTGAGAACCGAAGCGAGAACTGTGCTGTCCTTTCCGCCACTGGCGCCGATTGCGACGCGTTCACCTGGGTAAAAAAGAGCGTTGGCAGTAATAGTGTCATGGATTTCCGTTTCAAAAATTTCTACGAAGCATGGTTTGCAGAGCTTGTGTCTGTTCTTGGGGCGTATTATGAGGGCGCGAGCGGATTTGCATTGGCAGCATATGGTGGGGGCCATCTTTTATGGTCGGTTTGGCCGATGTGGAGGGGAATGACATGTAACGGGTATTTGGGACGCTGGATTTCCTGCAAGTGACTTGAACTTTCTTGACAACTGTAGAAAATAATTATAAAACATGTAACATGGATTGAAGGGCCTCGTTTCTTTTAATGCCTTCATGGTTTGGAGTTGGGTTTTCTTTTGAGATTGATTTCAGGGTTACAGTTGAACATGGTGTAAAAAAAGTTGAACATAACTCCAGCCAGATATGGGCCCACCTTTTTGGAGTCATGTTCAACTTTTCTCACCCCATCTAAAAAACACACACACTACATGCTTGGCACACATTACTAATACGCTCACTATCTATTCTAGATATTCAGATTTTAACTCTCACTACTCTTAACACTGGGTTAGAGGTAGATTAGGGTTAGAATTAGATTAAGATTAGATGTTAGAAATTAGAGTTAGATAGAATTAGAGCCTTGAAAAAATATGATAAAATCATCATCCTCTTAAGATGTATTCTGATGTGCACATTCCAAATGTGTGAGATATGGCTAGTGTATGTAGTTTTAATGGGGCGAGAGAATGGTTCAGGGCTGGAACCACACTGAAGAGTTAGCCAAACTGGGAGTCGCCACATTCAAGTGTACGCCCATTGATTTCATAAGCGGCGGAAGCTAGTATCGTGGGCAACACCCACGCTCCCTAGTACGTTCGCTATATTATATATTCGCCTATATAATCTTATCGCTATAGCTTCGTACGTACCTACCTAGCTATAGCATTACCCTTACCTTCCGCAGAGCATACGTGCCTACCTACTATATCATTTATCATTCCTTCCGCATGCGGAAGATGCCTGTATTTAGTTATTTATATTCTTCCACTGATTAGCAGTGAAAGATGAAGAATCAGACATTCTTTTACTACTATTTTGACATATACGTTCTATCGCACGTAGCACTAGTTAGTTACTTACTTAGTGACTTATTACACACCCAGGTAAGCTCATCCAGTTAACTAGTTAGTTAGTTACCCATGAAATTAGCCATTGACGAGTAAACCGATTTTAATAGAAACATTCTATAAGTTTTATAACATTGAAATATAACTGTTCAGAAATTGTTTTAATATATATATATTAACCTATATTGAATAGCTTAATTTAAAGAGCTATAGATAGATTTTTTATATAATAGAAATCTGTAATCTTCTTCTATTCTATTACAGAGTTGAAGTCTATGTAGTTCTATTATCTATAATCTTTAAAAAACTTATCAAAATTTATACTATTCTGTAATTAACAAAAGAAAAAGAAATTTTTTCAGCAGTCAAAAACAATCAAACACATGAGAAAAACATTATTAAGAATAGAAAGAGAGCATCAGGCATTCTTTACACATCATTACAATGGCATTGAATGTGGGGGAGGTGGTTATGATCATGCACGAGGCTTGACACGTGCCGGAGATGAAAAACTCTGCGACACAGAAAACAAAGATAAACAGCTTAGCAACAGTAATTCAAACACTAGCTGTGATTCTTGAAGAGAGAGAGAAGAATGAGAAAATGAATAACAAAGATAAAGAGTATTTACAGAAGATATTGAAAGCAGTGCAAGAAGTGAAGATGAAACTGTGTGATCAGCTTCTGAAGAGAATGAAATGCACAATTGACACATCAAAACAGCAGAAATTGTGAGACAAGCTCAACAGAGCACTCTCATGAGCAGCAATGGCAGCCAGAGGGGAGACAACAGTTAAAACCATATCAATCAGAACACTGTGAGAGATAGTCATTACTCAACAAAGCTGCAATGCTATGTCAGAGACAGAACACACACCAGAAATGATTGTTAAATGAACAAATGAGATCATCAAAGAGATAATCAAGAGCAAAGTGATGACAGCAAGACACATGTCAAATGAAGATGTGATTTTGATGATGAACACACAGAACATCAAGACAGAGCTCACAGCAGATGATAGCTGAATGTGTGAATGAGAAGACAAAGTGCACATGAAGCAGAAAATATATGCAGTACTAGTCAAAGATGCTTCTATGAGAGTCATTGACTGGAGCAGCTCTGAGTACATCATTGAGAGCATCTACAAGCAGAATACAGCACTATGCTGCAAGATGCTGATACACAAGATGAACAAAATAATGATTAGACAACAGAAATCACATGACAGTATAATCATCAATGTTGCTACACCTCACCAGATCAATGCACTGGTGGACAATGGACTCATTCTAGACAATGAATATTGCACAGTTGAAATATTTCACAGAGAGGCCAGGGTCACACAATGCTACAAGTGTCAACAGTATGGACATATAGCTTGCTTCTGCAGAAGAGAGGAAACCTGTGATCACTATACACAAAAAGATCATAGTGACAAGGCCTGCAAAGAAGCAGCAGAAGGCAGCAGACTCAAGTGCAGTAACTGTGATGATAGTCATGCATGTAACAGACCTACACCGAAGAGCTCAGCACTAATATAGATCTTATATAACAAAATAGAAAATGTTAAGAAAAGAAGAGAAAAGAAAGAGAAATTCATTGAAGACAGAGATTTATACATGTACACAGTGAAGCTCTGAGTGAAGCTTTGAGTGAAAGAATAGAAGCTTCAATAAGAGAGTTAGTTCAGAAATCAGAGCTTTCAGAGTGAAGAAATCATGGAGTGTACACTTTCAGAGATGTAGCAGGGGTGTAGCAGAATGATCTATTAATCAGGCATAGTCTGTCACATTAGCCCCCCCTTTCGCAGAGTGAGGGTTAAGTGATAGGGTCGTGGGCGCGTTGTTCCCATTGTTTGAGGGCCGCTGTTTCAGACAGCACGGAGCCTGGGGTCCAGGTCAGGCGATCATAGCCGACCCATTTCATGAGATATTGTCGGCCGCAGCCACAGAGTCTTTTGTCTAGAATGTCTTCTATCTCTTATTCAAGTTTGTTGTCTTCTTCTATGATCTCTAGCGGTTGCCAGTCAGACGTCAGTTGAGAAGGGAATGGGTCGGTGACAGCACAGCACAGCAAGCTTGTATGAAAAATGTCATGAATTCCAGACAGAGTGTTAAGACAGTAGTTGTGGCTGCCTAGAACTTCCACAACTTTGTATTTCGCGTGGTGGTAATCTAGTGTGTGTGATGAGTGTGTGATTCATATGTTTCTGAGATTTAATCACATGAGGTCTTCTATCTTATACTGTTTAGCAGAGTCTTGTTGTATGTTAGCTTGATCTTCTTGGTCCTGCTTCATGCTTGTTATGAAGGCTTCTGTTCAGTCACAGGTGTCTCAGAGCTTTGTTACTATATTGTCTGTGATTTGGACTGAATTGTGAGAATTCAGTGTGAGCTGTGTGAGTTCTAGAAGATTGAGTATTTCCATGTAATAGCTGTGTGTAAGAAAGAATGAGCTCATGCCTGTTGAGACTGTGTCTCAGCCATTAATAGCAACTTCAGCATGCAGAAGGAGGTTGTGCCAGTCATTCTGTGAATAGTTGCAGAACTTGCAGAGATAATTCTTCACTGTTTGAATCATTTGCTCTGACACATCATCAGTCTCTGGGTGATAGGCGGTTGACAGGCAGTGTGTGATTTTGAGAACCTGGCAGATTCTTGTTCAGAAAGCTTCTATGAATTGATGACCTTGATCTGATACTATTGACCTTGGTAAGCCATGCATTCAGTAGAATGAGTTTTATAGAAAGACTTCAACAACTCATTCAGCATTCATTTTCTTGCAGAGTTCTAATATCACATTCTTGCTTAGTCAGTCAACAATTATCAACATGTTCTTACAACCATTGCTTTCGGGGAGGTCGATGGCGAAATTGATAGCTATATTCTGCCAGATTCTGTCAGAGATGTTGAGTGATTTGAGAAATTCTTTTCTACAGTCTTTTCATGAAATGACAGAGAAACAGCAGTTGCAGTTTTAAATAAAGTGTTGAATACTGTTTGATATCTCAGATCAGTAGAATTCTCAGAAGATCATTCAGTATAGTTGTTCACAGTCTGAGTGATCAGTCATACATGAGTTGTGTGTTTCTTGTATAATCTGAGTGCATAGAGGTTCTGATTGTGGGACCCAGCATCAGTCACAGAAGCAAAAAACATTATTATTGTTAATTAAGTATTCTGAAATGTTGGTTCTCACGCGTAGTTCTGGGGAAAATTGGGGTGCTCCTTGGTGTACATTCTTGGTAAGAAGTCGGAGGAGTTCGTCTGTCAGAGCTGAAGTATGTCATAGTTCATTGAGTGACATTTTGGGAGAGGCGGAGGGAGCTGAGGCGTCAGAGAGAGCTGAGATGTCAGAGATGATTTGTAGAGAGAGTATCTTAATCAGAAAAGCACAGATCATGCCATGCACTGTCTCATCCTGGCTAACTAATATCTTTGGGTCTAGAAGTCAGTGTTCATGGTTGATCCAGCAGGCGTCCGCTGTGTCAGAAGGCATATCCTGTTCTTGTTATGAGAGAGCGTCTGCCATAGAGTTCTGACTATCAGAGCAGTAGTGTATCATGAAGTGAAAGCAGCTCAGTAGTTTGAATCATTGCATCTGTCATTCTGTTAGCTTATGAGTAGTTGTGAAGTGCTTGAGATTCTTATAATTCATGATTATTTTGAATTTGAGTATGCTGTGAAGTTCAGAATTTCATTCTTCTAGACAGTGTACAATTGTGAGAAGTTTCTTGTTGTAGATCTCATAGTTGCACTCAGCAGAGTTCATTTTCTTGAACATGAAGGTGTATGATTGTAGAACATCTTCATCATCATACTGTAGTATAGCTTCACTGATAACATAACCAGAGGAGTCGGCTTCTACAACTGTATCATGGTCAGTGTGATGGGCTACGCCCATGTTAGTAGACCATTCCGCTCGCATGCCAATGGAAGCTCCATGGTTTTTGCCGACCTAGCGGCCACGTCAATCAGAAATATGATTATCTGCCCTGCCAGGCTCATAAAAGAATCTCATGTGTTCACACTCAAATGCTTTTTCTTTTCTTTTCTTTTTCTTAATGTTTTCTACTTTTTGTTATATAAGACCTATATTAGTGCCGAGCTCTTCGGCATAGGCCTGTTACACTTAGAAAATGTTCATTTGTATTCTTATGAGGAACGATTATTCGACTATCTGAACATGTAACAACATGTAAGAAATAAAGAAGATGACTAGCTAGTGATCATTGAACCTCTACTAGATAGAAGAAGCTTGCTTGTCAATCATTTTGACCCTGCAACTAGATCTCATGAAAGAGATATATCAGTGAAAGACCTGAGAGTTCTGATACTTCAGATGTATGAAGTTTTCATATGAATACTCCCCTGAACCTGAAGAATCCTCCAGCGAAGAATTCCAAGACACAACATTGTCAGTCATCATGGACAATATCAGTGAACCCTCAATGGCAGCAAACATCAATGAGATGCCACAGTGGCTTCAAACAATGTTGAAACTGCAGCAGCAGCAGATCACTGACATGCACACGAACCAGCAATGTCAATATGAAGAGATTCAGTGACAACTGGCAAGTCAGACCCCTGCTGCGGAAGCCGCAACACCTCTGTCAGCAGAATCTGTAGAGGTGTCAATGAAGTCTAGCACAGCACAACCACCAAAAGAACATCTAAGCACTTTCATGTACTTCGACGCTTCTGACCTCACCTTATACTCGCCGTGGAAGTTGGAGATGCTTGCGAAGCTAGATGTGAATGAAGATGCCATTGATTCCTTGATCAATCAAGAATGGTATGTGTACAGCTGACTGAAGGATCGCGCCAGACAGAAGTTCCACCCATGAATAGAAACCTGCGAACCATCACTTCGCACGCCTGAAAACATCTTCAAACATCTTGATATCTTGTTCAAGAATACAGCAACACAGCAGAAGGTGCTAGACTGGCTGCAGAATGCACGCCAGAGGAACACCTCTCTTACAACCTTTTTACCTGATTTCAACACTAAGATCTTAGAAGCAGGAGGCCAACTCTGGGAGAATCAAATGAAGATCAGCATGCTGAAGAAAGCTTTGACATTTGAACTGCTGAAGACTCTTGTCAGTGTTGAAGAAGTCTTCACTTACAAGACATTCTGCATTCAATTATGAAGATTGGATGATTGTCTCACAAAGCTGAAGAGCATACAGACAGGTGATGGTAGACATTATACTTCAGCTGCCAACATGCCGGCGACCAGGAACAACACAGATGCAATGGATTGGGTGGACTCAAACACCTACACTCAAGCTAGAGTCTCTGCTGCCCGACCGGGCTTCCGAGTCCCTGGACTGACAGCTGAAGAGACGGCTGATCGACGACAACACAAAGTCTGCATCAATTGTGAGTGTACAGGCCACATTGCTGCCAACTGCCGTTCTGACCATGTTCCACCTAAGAGAGTCCGCATCAACCACACCATAGTGAAAGAGGATTTGGGCGACGATGAAGAGAGTGTCTCAATGGAAGCTTCAAGGCAGGGAAAAGACTAGCTCCTGCGAAAACTCGCTGACAGGAGCTAGAGAAGGTCAGATGACAACAATTTGAAGAAAAGATGACAATGGACGCGATTCTTGTATCTACTGTGATAGATAGCACGTACAATATGAATGCCATGGTAGACAGCGGTCTATGCCATTATGCAATGATCAAATCTTCAATCATAAAACGCCGTAATCTTCAGTGTATCTCTTTACCCAAGCCCCGACTTCTCACTGGATTTGACGGCCCGAAAGATGCTTACACCCGTTATATGGTGAAATTAGATATAGACGTCAGCGGGCACTGACAAGAGAACACTTATGCATATGAGATAGAGAACCTAGATTACAATCTCATGCTAGAAATCTCTTGATTAGCTGAACAGAGCATTCTCTTGGACATCTGAAACAGAATGCTCATCTTCTCTAATGGAGATCGTGTACATGAGAATGATGTTCATAGCACCATGAATCTCAAGCAGATCTCCGCGAATGCTTATGAACTGCTCTGAAAGAACTCCTGACAGAACTGCATGCAGCGGGACTGCATGGCAATTTACTCAGCCAGCTTGGCTGACATTAAGAAAGCGCTTGACAAACTCACCACCACTAAACACACTGATCCCCGTGCAAAGCTCCCGCGTCAATACCATGAATACCTAGACGTCTTCCGAAAAGATGATGCCATTGAGAACCTACCTCCCCTACGAGGGCCTGGGGTAGATCATACAATCAAACTAGAGAAGCAAGACAGCAAGACTCCTGAACCCCCATGGGGGCCTCTCTATAGCATGTCTCGAGACGAACTCCTTCTCCTCTGCAAGACCCTCAATGATCTACTAGACAAAGGGTTCATACGTGTTAGCAATTCTCCTGCCGCAGCTCCTATCCTATTCGCCAAGAAGCCAGGCGGCGGGCTCCGATTTTGTGTAGACTATCGAGGGCTGAACTGCCTCATGAAGAAGAATTGATATTCTCTACCCCTCATCAATGAGACACTTGCTCGCATCAGGCGCACTCAATGGTTCACCAAGCTGGATGTGGTTGCTGCATTTCATAAGATCCGCATCGCCGAAGGCGACGAATGGCTAACTGCTTTCCAGACCTGATATGGTCTCTTTGAGTGGGTAGTCACACCGTTCAGGCTAGCTAACGCCCCTAGCATCTTTCAGAAATATATCAATTGAGCACTGCAAGATTTCCTTGATGAGTTCATGTTCATGTATCTGGATGACATTCTTATCTTCACTGATGGCTCCCGAAAAGAGCATCAAGAACATGTTCAGAAGGTGTTACAGCAGCTCTGTGAAGCTGGCCTGCTGATAGACATAGACAAATGCAATTTCGAAGTTAAGACTACAAAATACCTGGGCTTCATCATAGAAGCGGGTAAGGGCATTCAGATGAATCCTGAAAAGGTCTCTGCTATTCTTGAATGAGAAGCCCCACGCACTGTGAAGAGTGTATGCAGCTTCATTGAATTTGCTAACTTCTATTGATGATTTATATGAAACTTCTCAGAGATTGCCTGACTGCTCACAGAGCTCATCAAGAAGAAATCAGTCTTTCACTGGTCAGCGGCCGTCAAGGCCACCTTTGTATGAATGAAAAAGATGTTCATCAGCACACCTCTACTAGTGACATTTGATTCCGACTGTGACATGATTGTGGAAGCTGACTCCTCCGGTTACATTACAGGAGGAGCCATACTGCAATATAATGATGAAGATGTTCTATGACCATGTGCCTTCATATTCAAGAAACTCAGTTCTGTCAAGTGTAACTATGAGATCTATGACAAAGAACTCCTCATCATAATTTACTGTCTTAAAGAATGAGACTCTGAGCTTCACAGTGTTGTGAAGTTTGAGATAATAACTGATTATAAAAATCTCAAGCACTTCACAATCACTTGTAAGCTCACAGAACATCAGATGCGCTGGTCAGAGCTTCTTAGCCGCTTTCATTTTACAATACACTACCGCCCCGGCTCAGAGAACTCCATGGCGGACGCACTCTCCTGACAAGAGCAAGACATGCCATCCGATGCAGCAGACACCCGCTGGACCAACCGTGAACACCGAATCTTGGACCCAAGAATACTGATTAATCATGATAAGACTGCACACAGAATCATTTGTGTGTCAGTAGTCAGAACACTCCCACTCCGAATCACCCCTGACATTGCTGATGTCTCTGACATCCCTTCTGAGACACCCTCTGAAGCACCTTCTGAAACATCACTAGATGAGCTGTGGCGCCTGTCAGCTCTTGCTGACGAACAGCTCCAAGCTCTCACTGATGCTGTACGCTGGAAGGCACCTCGATTCCCCCCAGAACTACACATGAGAACTGACATATCTGAATGCTCCATTGACAACAATAACACCCTTCAATTCTGTGGACAACATTGGGTCCTGCAGTCTGAAACATTACGCACGCGAATCATGCAAGAGACGCATGACTCACGCATGTCTGGCCACCCGGGCCGCGAACAGCTATACTGAATGATATCATGAGAGTTCTACTGGCCTGAGATCTCAAATAGCATTCAATACTTCATTTGAAACTGCAATCACTGCTTGTCAGTCATCTCATGAAAGAACTGTTGGAAAGGCCTTCTCAAATCACTCAACATTTCAGACTGAATATGGCAAGATGTTGTCATCGATTTCGCAGTGGACCTCCCTGAGAGTAAAGAATGCAAGAACATCATGATTATTATTGACTGTCTAAGCAAGAGTGTAATACTAGAACCCTGTGATAAAATAGATACAGAACAGGTTGCTGAAGCTTTTCTACAAAGCCCATTCTACCGAATGCATGGACTGCCAAGATCAATTGTGTCAGACCAAGACTGACAGTTTGTAAGCGCTCTATGAATGAGAATCTGCCAGTTACTGAAGATCACACACCATCTATCAATTATCTATCATTCAGAGACTGATGGTTCCTCAGAGCAAGCAATACAGACAGTAAAGAATTATCTTCATAAGTTCTGTAATTACCTGCAAGATGACTGGCATGACCTACTCCTTCATGTGGAAGTCACAATCAATGGCCGGGACGCAGTCTTCACTGGTGTGAGCCCATTCTTTCTCATGCATGGCTACAATATGGAAATACTAGATCTCCAAGAACCCACACAACTCTCAATGAACCCGCGCAACCCCATTGAGGTCGCTGATAATATAGTAACAAAGCTCCGAGACGCCCGCGACTGGGCGGAAGCATCAATGATGAGCGTCAAACAAGACCAAGAAGATCAAGCCAATGTACAACAAGACCCCGCTGAACAGTATAAGGTTGGTAATCTAGTTTGGCTCAGTCTCAAGAACATTCGAACCACACGCCTGTCACGCACGCTGGACTACCGACACGCGAAATATGAAGTCCTGGAAGTTCTAGGCAGCCATAACTACTGCCTGAACACTCCCTCTGGTATCCATGATGTCTTTCATACAAACCTCTTACACTGAGTGGTCACTGACTCATTCCCCTCTCAAACAATCTCTGACTGGCAGCCGCCAGGCATCATGGGGGAGGACAACAAGCTTGAATGGGAGATTGAAGAGATACTGGATGAACAACCTCGTGGCTGCGGCTGACAATACCTCGTGAAATGGGTGAGCTACGATCGCCCATCATGGACTGCGGGTTCGGCATTGTCCGAGACAGCGGCTCTTGATCAATGGGAGGCGCTGAGCTCGAGAGAAGGGGGGGGCTAATGTGATGAGCTACGCCCATGTTAGTAGACCATTCCGCTCGCATGCCAATGGAAGCTCCATGGTTTTTGCTGACCTAGCGGCCACGCCAATCAGAAATATGATTATCCATCCTGCCAGGCTCATAAAAGAATCTCATGTGTTCACACTCAAATGCTTTTTCTTTTCTTTTCTTTTCCTTAATGTTTTCTACTTTTTGTTATATAAGACCTATATTAGTGCCGAGCTCTTCGGCATAGGCCTGTTACAGTCAGAGTCAAATGTTATTAACAAGGGTGTGCTGATGAACATCTTCTTCATATGTATAAAGGCAGTGTTGGTGTCTGCTAATCAGTGAAACACTGAATCCTTTCTAGTTAATTCAGTGAGTGGTCAGGTGATATCTGAGAAGTTTCATATGAATCATTGATAGAAGTTGATGAATTCAATGAAGCTATGCACATCTTTCACAGTTCATAAAGTCTTTTATTCAAGAATGGCAGAGACCTTCTCAGGATTCATTTGAACATCTTTGCCAGCTTCTATGATGAAATCTAGATATTTTGTAGTCTTGACTTCAAAGTTGCATTTGTCAATGTCTATCAGTAAGCCTGCTTCTTGAAGTTGTTGTAGAATCTTTTGTATGTGTTCTTGGTGTTCTCTTCAGGAACTGTCAGTGAAGATGAAAATATCATTCAAATAGATGAACATGAATTTATCAAGAAAGTCTTGTAATACTCAATTGATGTACTTCTGGAATGTGCTCGGGGCGTTAGCTAGTTCAAAGGGTGTGACTACCCATTCGAAGAGGCTGTATCATGTCTGAAATGCTGTTAATCACTTGTCACCTTCTGCAATGCGAATCTTGTGAAAGACAGCAACAATGTCCAATTTCATGAATCATTGAGCGCGTCTGATACAAGCAAGGGTTTCATTGATAAGTGATAGTGGGTAACAGTCTTTCTTTGTAAAATGGTTCAATCCTCAGTAGTCTACACAGAATTGGAGTCCCCCGCCTGGTTTCTTTGCAAAGAGGATTGGGGCTGCAGCAGATGAGTTACTAACTCATATGAACCCTTTATCTAGTAGATCATTGAGAGTCTTATGAAGAAGAAGAAATTCATCTTGAGACATGTTATAAAGAGAGTTTCAAGAGAGTTCAAAGTTCTTGTCATTCTTCTTCTCAAGCTTGATTCAGTGATTTATCTCTGATTCTTGTAGAAGTGGTAGGTTCTCGGCGTCATCTTGTCAGAAGATGTCTAGATATTCATGATACTGCTGTGGAAGCTTCATGAGAGGGTCTGTTTGTGTTGTGCAGATGAGTTTATTGAGAGCTTTTTTGATATCTGTCAAGCTAGCAGAGTATATCACTACACAGTTCTGCTGTCTGTGATTTTGTCAGGAGTTCTTTCAGAGAAGTTCATAAGCATTAGCAGAAATTTGTGTAAGATTCATGGTATTATGAATGTCATTTTTGTGCACATGATCATTATTAGAGAAAATGAGGCTTCTGTTTCATGTGTTCAGTAAGATGCCTTTCTTGGATAGCCAGGCGAGTTCTAGCATGAGATTGTAGTCAAGATTATCAACTTTGTATGCATAAGTATTCTTGCATTGATGTTCTTCAACATCTATGTCTAGTTTTATTATATAACAGGTGCAGACATCTCTAGGGCCGTCAAACCCTGCGAGAAGGTGAGGTTTCAGTAAAAGAATACACTGAAAGTTACAGAGTTTTATGACTGAAGATTTAATCATTGTGTAATGGCATAGACTGCTGTCTACCATGGCATTCATATTATATGTGCTATTTACCATGATAGATACAAGAATTGTGTTCATTGTTATCTTTTCTTCAAATTGTTGTTGTCTGACCTCTTTGAGCTTCTGTTTGTGAGTTTTCACAGGAGCTAGTCTTTTCTCTGCTTGAATTCTCCAGTCAGAGTGTCTTCATAGCTGTCGTCTGAATCTTCTTCCACTACAGCGTGGTTGGCACGGATTGCTGGCAACGGTCTATTTGTTGTGCAAGGGGGGAGGTAAGCAGAGCAGCAGTCAGAGGCGATGTGACCTGATCGGTTGCAGTTGATGCAAACCCCTCATTGGTGTCAGTCGGCTGCGTCTTCAGGAGCAATCCCTGGGACTCAGAAGCCTGTTTGGACTGCAGAGACCCTTGCTTGTGTGTAAGTATTGAAGTCTACTCAGTTCATGACATTCACATTGTTCTTCAGAGCGGGCGTGTTGGCAGCAGGGGTGTAACATTTCCTGCCACCAGCTTGTATGCTTTTGAGCTTGGTGAGACAGTCATCTAAGATTCAGAGTTGTATGCAAAAAGCTTCATATGTTGAAGCTTCTTCAATACTAACTAGAACTTGCAGTATTTCAAATACTAGAGTTTTCTTTAGTATACTGATCTTCATTCAGTTCTTTCATTGTTGACCACCTGCTTCTAGAATCTTGGTGTCAAAGTCAGGGATGAATGTCATGAGATGGGTATTCCTTTGACAGATGCTCTGCAGCCAGTCTAATACTTTCTGTTGTGCAGTGGTATCTTTGAATAGAACATCAAGATGTTTGATGATGTTGTCTGAAGTATATAGTGCTGATTCACATGTCTTCATTCAGAGATGGAACTTTTGCTTAGCATGATCTTTCAGTCAGCTGTTGATATACCAACCTTGATTGGTTAACAAGCTGATAATGTCTCTGTCTATGTTTAGTTTCGTGAGCATATCTAGTCTCCATGATGGATAGAGAGCAAGGTCAGAAGTGTCAAAATACATGGGAGTACCAAGGTGCTCCTTCAGTGATCATGCCGCGTGCGAAGGGTTTATTATTGACTCAGTCAGCATTGAAACTGTAGTTTCAACAGAAGTTTCTTGTTGAATCAACAAGCATTGGATTTCTTCATACTGATGTTGCTGTTGTTGGTGACTAGCATGCATATCAGTCATCTGTTGCTGCTGCAGCTTCAACATTGTTTGAAGCCATGGCAGCACCTCAGTGAAGTTCGCTATTGAGGGTTCACCTGTGTTGTCAGCAGACATGGTTGCTTCAGATGTTGGAACTAGGGGTTCTGTCTCTGCATTAAGGAATTCATTGAGTTCAGAGGAAGTGTATTCATATAAAAACTTCATATGTCTGAGGTATCAGAACTCTCAGGTCTTTCACTGATACATCTCTTTCATGAGATCTAGTTGTGAGATCAAGATAATTGATGAGCAAGCTTCTTCTATCTAGTAGAGATCTGATGACTGCTAGCTAGTCATCTTCTTTATTTCTTACATGTTGTTATGTGTTTGGATAATTGAATAATCATTCCTCATAAGGATACAATGAACATTTTCTAAGTGTAACAGGCCTATGCTGAAGAGCTCGGCACTAATATAGGTCTTATATAACAAAATAGAAAACATTAAGGAAAGAAGAGAAAAGGAAGAGGAATTTGTCAGAGACAGAGATTTATACATGTACGCGGTGAAGCTCTGAGCGGAGCTCTGGGCGGAAGAATAGAAGCTCCGATAAGGGGGTTAGTTCAGGAATCGGAGCTTTCGAAGTGGAGAAACCATGGAGTGTACACTTTCAGAGGCGTAGCAGGGGCGTAGCGGAATGGTCTATTAATCGGGCGTAGCCCGTCACAATTTATAATTGCTTCAAGTACCGCGGAGCAGCTCCCGCTGCTCTTAGAGAAGATGGTGCATAGCACCATGAGAAGACAAGAAAACCCCCTATATCACCATCACCCCTGTCTGAACATAAGAAAGACTTCTAATGAATGTGGCACCTCATGCTGTGTGTCCGCCGCTCATCGCGCAGACTTCAACGTCCTGGAGTGCTTGTAGCGCGCAGGCCACTCAACTCCGCGCTTGTGGCGCGCCCGGTCGCCCAACTTCGCGCTTGCAGCGCGCCAGTCCACCCAGATCCGCGCTTCAAGCTCACTATCTTCTGGTAGGGCCTCGCTCTTCGCGCCCTTCACCCCCTGATATGCGCCAGCCGCGTTTCTTAGTTGTGCTGTGCATCTCATTCCGCCCTTCTCTCACTTAACACCTTGGCTAGGGAGAACTGTCTGAGGATGTCCTGCTTGAGCCATCACTTGGTGAGCCTGTGCAGTCCTTTCTTGATGTCCAGCAACCACTTCTTATCCACTCTGCCCTTCTGCTCCAGCTCCGCGCGTTCCTCACTGAATCGTGTACAGTGTATCATCACATGCAGCACTGTTTCATGCTCATATCCACATGGACATTTCGGTGTGGGGAAGTCAGGAACTCTTCTTCTGTGGAGGAACGCTGCAAGGCCTGTCTTGCCGGTACGCAGCTGGGCTATCAATGAGCTTCGGGCCTTGCTCAGGCCCTCATGCCATCTTAGTAGCTCTACATCTGGGGGCCTGTCAAACAGTTCTCCCCATGGTGTTGTGCGCGCTCTTCATCTGTTTCATCATCTTATCATTGCCTCCTCCCTCACCCATCTCTTGAAGGCCCAGTTACACACACTGTTTGTTGGGATTCGCCGAACATCACTAATATGGATGTTCCATGGCATGATATTACTGGCCCATAAATCGGTGAACCACGCCCATTCGCTTATTAGCTCGCACATTACGAACGAGCCCTTTTTCTATAAAAAACCATAGCTAGCTAGATATATTATTATGAAAATTGAAGAAGCAATGATTATTGGCAATATAACAGATATACTAAATTCAATAGTTATGAGCCCGGAGATGTTCTGAACAACGCCCACAATATATTCAATCCTTATCTGTAAACCTACCCGTTTATGTATAAACCACCTGTAAATCTACCCATTTACGTATAACTACCCGTATACCTACCCGTATACGTATACCTACATCGTCCGACTAGCTGTCATGGCAGATTTGAATGATATTATCAACTCAAAAGCCATACAGCTGTCCTCATCAAAAGACTGGAAGCTGTGGTATGCATATATCATGCAGATGACTAAATTCTCCAAAGTCCAAGATTTTGTAGATGTTAAAAAACCGGATCGTATTGACGATCTTATGGAGCCGATGATGCCAGAACCGGAAGGTCGTACGCTGGAGGACAAGGCTGAATGGGAGATGAACATGACTATATGGAAGGTAAAATTAGCAGAGTACGAAAAATTGAGAAAAGGAATGGAGAAGATCAGTGGCTTGATATGAAGAACTGTATCATTGGATGAGATGCGGCAATGCCCAACTGGCTCTGATACAGATGTGAAAGACATCCTCAAAGCTCTCGAAGCACGCCTGTCCCCCACTGTATCAACCCGCCAATATGATGTTCGTACGAAATATCTGGCTCTATGCAAGCCGCCGAAAAATCGAGGAATCGAGAAGTGGCTGGACCAGTGGTCGCAAATACAGGCAGACATGATAGATGCGAACATCACTGGTCAATTCAACATGAAGATTGATTTTATCAATGCAAATTTATCAATCAATTCAGGATATGCGGAGGCTTGGGCTAAAACTGTACATCAAGATGGAGACTTCATTGATTTAGTTAGCATGATCAATGACTTCAAAGAACACTATAAAGAAATGGAAGTCCTCAAAAATGATTACCTCGCCACCAATTTCGCCACACTCAATGGAAGATCCGCAGCACGTTCGCCAGGACGCCGGCCCGCAGGAGAATGCCTGTGTGGAAGTCAACATAGCTGGTCTAGATGCTATTATCTCAATCCATCAAAATGACCCACAGGATGGAAGGAAAATGCAGATCGAAGATTAAAGGTGGATAAAGTCTTGAAGAATGAAGATCTGAAGCAGAGAGTGAATGCAGCCATTTCAAAAGCTTCATCTGTAAACAAGGATATGGCTGATGAGGATGCATTTGAAGGCATGATATTGAAGAAAGAACATGCATCAAATGAAGTCAAATCTCCATTCCCATATCTTGATCTTCGTTCCATGGAACATTCAATGAAAAAGATGGCAATGTCGGCCAATAACTCACATGAATATCTTCGAGACTCATGAATTTTCAATACTGAAGCTGAACAACATATATGCAATAATCAATCACAATTTCTAATCTTTGAACCGGCGTACACAGAAGTGTATACTGGAGACTCAACTACTTGAGTAGAAGGATATGGGTCAGTATACACATATATGGTCAATGAGGCTGGAAAGGAATTCAAAGTTACTCTGAAAAAAGCTGCGTACATTCTGAATGCTCACACCAATATCATCGCGTGGAAGCCCTGCTATCATATAGAGGGCATATATTTTGATGAAAAGACATTTAGACTGTGTAAATTAAAGAATGATCATGTGTTCGCACGTTTGAAGGTGTTTGGGGGTCTTTTGATCGCTGAATATAGAAGTGGTGAAAAGGGTGTTTTTGCGGCCACCATCAATGGAAGCCCCAATGCGGCCAGTAATGCGGCTGTTGCACCCATGGCCATTAACAATGAATCCACCAAACCTTCAAGAATCCGCCCTTCGTACGCGCCAAAAATATCCGTAGCTGACAATGATGTATGGCACAGACGCCTAGGTCATCCTTCAAAGCTCGCCATTAAAAAGCTCATGATTGATGCAACTGGCGTTCAAATCACCGACCTAGAAACCATGGATGTTTCGAAGGAATCGGCGACAAAACCATTATGTGAACCATGCCAGCTAGGAGTCACCAAAAATCAAATATCTCGCCGTGCCCATGTATGATCCCAAATACCATTCGAGCGTCTGCATGCGGATATTATCCAGGGCCCATCTCAATGTTATAATGGAGAACGATGACTCATCCATTTTGTATGTGACTATCTTTGCTTCCATATTGCCATTACTGCTGTCTGAAAGACCGCAATCTGAAAAGCTTTCATTAAAGCTATAGTGTGAATAAAACACCAGTTCAACTGCTAGATCAAGATCATTTGCATTGACAATGAAAGAGCAGTTAAAGAAACAGATGAGTTCAAAAACTGAGCTGATGAAGAAGATTTAGAGTTGAAATACTCTTCTGAATATCTTCATGAGCAGAATGGTGCCGCAGAGCGTGCAGGTGCCATATTAATTACAAAAGCCAGGACTCTACGGATTGAATCCAAGCTGCCCCAATCCCTCTTTCCAGAAATAGCCATGGCAGCTGTATACTTGACGAATCGTACACCGACCTGTCTCCTTGAATGGAGATCACCTCTACGAGCCTTAGAGAAATATTTGAAGCTCACACTGCATTCCTGTGCACATCTTCGAATTTACGGATGCCGCGCATATGCTAAGATTCCGGATGAAAAGCAGGTACGATCGCAAAAGCTTGATCCCCATGCGCATATTGGATACCTCGTCGGATATGATTCAACAAACATATATAGGATATGGATTCCCCATCTAGAACAGGTGATCCGTACAAGAGATGTCATATTTGATGAGAACAGGAAATTCAATTCAGAAGAGTCACACATTGAGAAGCAGCTACAAGACTGAGTAACTCAAGAAATTGAGTTCATGAATATATCATTCATCACAGAACCAGATATCTCAGTTGCAGAGGCACTGGATCAAATGGATCAAATGAATGAGAAGCATGTTGACATTGTGAATATGAATGTGTTTCAATCTGATGAAATTGCTCAGTGGTCTGAAAAACAGGGGGAGGAAAGAGATGAAGATCTATTAAACACACAGAATATATATATATATATCAGATCTTTGCAGATTTGAATAATCAACTGCTCCCTACGCCTATGGCCACACCTGAACCAGATGCTAGTACGCCGCAATCTCATGCCATTACGCATACATCTACGGATAATCACACAGATAGCACTACCCCTATCCGAAACACGGCACCCAGAGCAGCCGATATAAGCTCTGAGTTTAGCGAATCAAATATCATAGCAGGAGGCCGAAGAATCAGAAATCGCTGAAATACACACAATAATGCAGTCATACAAGCCAAAGATCATCTGTACAATATGATCAATGCTGCATTCATCACTGCCACTGTCATTGATTCCGCTAATAATAAAAATAAAATCACCACAAAAATCCATCGATCTAAGCTGTCAAATCCGCCAAATAACTGGCAAGAGCTTAAAAAACATTCATATAATGAAGACTTTACAATCACTGCAAAACAGAAATGGGAAACAATAACTCTGCTGAATACATATGAAATAACTAGCAGACTCAAGAAAGAAGTCTTTGTGATTCCATTGAGATGAATGTTCACATACAAATTTGATGACAATGAATATGTCGGACCTATCCGTCCGGCTTAGTAATTCTCTCTCCACCATATATAACTCCGTAGCTAGCATACCCCTTTAATCAATCAAAAAGCATCGTACCTCCCACAGGTTATGAGACCCGTTTTGCGCATAAAAACTGTGTACACGGGTTTCTTGTCAATAATAATCTGAATATATATTGCATTGCTTCATTCGATACGCCTCGGCGTTAAAATCATCTTATTTTACCCCATTCGGCGCATTCTTAACCTCGTAGAGGGAAAACTCGTCAATTGACGATTAAGAACGCCCCGACGATTAGTATTGGCAAGAACCCGATAATTAATCATATAGAAAACCATGGCGGATCCATCCCGCCCCCCACGTATGAACACCCGGTCGCAGTCCCGCATTGAGCCCACGGGCTCGGGGATTGGCGACGACCTTCCACACCGTTCCTCGTCTGCTCGCGGCCGGCTCCCAGGGGCCTTCGAGAGCTCCGTTAACGAACCCCCCGTTACACCACATCACCCTGATACCGGCCTAAACACGGCACCAACGACCGTGAGGCCGGCCCGATCTACCCGACGTCTCGTCGAGCCTGAAAGGCACACCGAGAGCGCTGATGAAGATGAGGGCGAAAACACCCCAGCATCTCAGGCCCCCATCCCTCATTCAGACCTCTATTCAGTTCGCCGTTTAGAGTATGAAACAGAGCGTGAGAAACGCAAGGGATTGGAGCTGCAGCTCCGCATAGAGGAGCTCCGAACTCGAGCAGCAGAGGTCACAGCAGCTGCAGCAGCCGCCGCACCATCCTCTGCACCCAACCCGACGACTCGGCCCGCTCCCACATGGGATCCCGAGATTGGAACCAAGATTAGATACAATCTTTATGACCCCGATACACCCGCAGGCAAGGCAATTAATCAGTTTAGACAAGATGTGAAGAATATTGTCAAACCCAATGCCCTGACCGGCACATCGAATTATGTGTCCTGGAAGACATCAATGACTTCAAGACTCACGGATGCGCAGTGTTGGGATATAATAGAGGAAGAGCAGGTTGAGGACCCGCTTCAGGACCCGGAATGGGCTCCTTTCTGGATGGCAAGGAATCGCTGGCTGTACGCATTCATCTCAAACTCTTTGAGTGCAGCGGTCAGACCCAGATTCATTAAAAATGACACTGAAAATAGAATAGCGTACACCCTCTGGCGCGTGATAGCTGAGGAATTTGCTACTCCCAAGACTCAACTACGGCGTGAAGCCACACTGGAGTTCATGGCATTGGGTGGCACGCAAGTAACAAATCTGCATGCATTCTTTGACAAGTTTCGTATGGTTATCTTGAAGTTAGAGCTGGAGAATGTGATCCTAGCGGATTCAGTACTGTTTGACACATTCTATTCTGCTCTTCCCAATGTGTGGCGGGACTATATTCAGAAGAAAGTAGAAGAGGAACAAACCTCCAAGTCCACGGCTGTCACATTGAATGTGCACTCGTTGATGGAAGAGATCCGTTCACGATTAGATCCTCCCAAGGATAAAAAGCCCATGCAATCGGCGAGCACGGCGGCGAACGCTGCTCAATCGGACTCGCCAAACACAAACTCGAATTCGGCCCGAGGTGCCCGTACTCAGGGCCAAAGCCGTGGCAGCCAGGGCCGTGGTGGCCACCGTGGTGGGGGCCGCGGAGCCGGCAACCCGCCACCCACCTGCTCTCAATGTGAGAGGGGCCACTATGGCACATGCTGGCTGGCTAATCCCGATAAAGCTCCTGATGACTGGAGGACCTTCAATACTGCGAGGATTAAAGAATTCAGAGAGAAGAAGAATAAAGATAAGAAGATTAATGAAAGTCAATTAGCTATAACTGATGGCTCAGAGACATTCCAAATGGCGAATCTCGCGGAGGTTATTAATATACCTGCTTGTTTTGTAGAACCTCGTAAAGACTCTCTCACTATATGGGACAGCGGCGCAGGCTGTCATATAGCCTGCAACAGATCACACTTCTCAACTTTCTATAAGATTAACGGACTGACTGTTCAAGTGGCTAATAGAGCCATTCTCAAGGTTCAAGGCGTTGGCATAGCCTCCATACCGGCGGGGGAGAGGCTGATTGAGTTCAACCATGTGTACTATGTACCCGGACTCTCTGCCAATCTCATTTCCGCAGGGCTCATGGAACGCCAGGGCTATTCCCGCCGTGATATGCATATTGAAGCTGGGAACTACTTCGAATTCTTGTCCCCAGCTGGCAGTGACGTGTTCTATGTCAATCTAGCTCCCAATAACGTCTACATTCTCTCCGATAACCCCCCGGTATTTGATGGAGTAATGAATGACCCAGAATTCGGTGGAACTGCATATCTCGCAGTTCCGAAGCCGAAGACTATTTCTATAGAGTACAATCTCAATGCTGCCTCCCTCGGCCTGTTCAGCCGTGAGGAGGTTGAACATTTAATCAATTCAAAGGACCCCGATACTGACTCCTTCGTGGTGTCCCCGCCGGCTCGCCTACCTGCTATCATCCCGAAGCAGCTCTCTATTGATGAGTGGCACCGCCGGCTAGGCCATACCGGCCAAGACAACATAATAAAAATGGCCAGAGACCCGCGTTTCGGAATCGCTATTATCGGCCCGAAAAAGCTCTCCTTTTGTGCTACATGTGTTAAATCCAAGCAAAAACGTGCATCTTACAAGAATGCCCCACTGCGCAGAGCCACCTGCAAAGCTCTTAAGATATGGGTGGATGTGTTCGGTGGCGGTGACACCCTTGGAGTGAGAGAAGAGGAAGATATCTCATCATATGCAGGCAAGAAGCTTGCGATGATCATTACTGACAATGCAACAAGGATGAGATGGGTATTCCTATTAGAATGTAAAGATGAGGTGCTAAAATATGTACGGATTTTCAATCAGTTCATGAAAAATCTTCTTGAGCGTGGCATTGCAATCATACACTCCGACCACGGAGAGTTAAACTCGAATGCGGCCAATGCCTATATGCTCAGTGAGGGAATTAAATGGGAGCCAACCCCCCCACATACTCCTCAACAGGATGGTGTATCAGAACGTTCCGTCGGCCTGATTATAGAGAAGGCCCGATCACTATTAATAGATTCCTCGGCCCCCGAGAAGATGTGGGGCGAAGCGGTCATTGCGGCCACAGAGCTTCTTAATCTCATGCCAACCTCAACGGTCCTATATGGGGGCATAGAGAACGCGGACCCGAAACCAACCACCCCCTATGAGGCATGGCTAGGAGCTCTACCATCGGCACGTGGCATACGCCGTTGGGGCTGTAAGGCATTCCTAAAAATAGTGCCCAAACCTATTAATAAGATGGCTCCCCGCTCTATGGAGCTAATATTTGTGGGCTATGATGGGTTCACTAACTATCGACTGGTTGACCCCTCCAACGGGCGTCTATATATATCCAAAGACGTCATATTCCAGGAGGATCTGCACCTGGCGGACCCATCGGCACCCCTCACTCAAGACCCCAAGGCTCTACCATCGGCAGCCCGACAGGCGGCTGCAGTGATTCCTTTGGCTGCCCCAAATCTAAATATAACCTCAATCTCCACCCCTACGGGCCCTGAATCTAATCTCTTTATTGAAGAAGAAATCCAACCAGATCGTCCACTTTTCTTGGAGCCGACAAATAACTGGTGGATTGATTATGAAATTACAGCGAGGATTCCAACCTTTTTGGTGCAGAATGCACCTACTTCTCCAGAATCCGAGCTAGAGATGAACACTACATTCCCCGCGAACCTGGCCACCCTTCCTGCTGCAGAGAATGCGGCCTCAGTGGGGGAGGCCTCAGTGGGGGATGAACCCGAAGACCTTCCTGGGGATCCCGAGATCATTGGGCTCCCGATTCCGAAAAACCTCACGCGTGCCAGAGCTTCCCCAGAATGGAAGTACTATTATCATGCATGCGTTAAAGAGGTTAACCGTTTAAAACAAATAGGTGCATGGCGCCTAGTGGAAAGAACCCCTGACATGACCATACTTCGCGGCCAATGGGTGTTCGATAAGAAAGTCAATAATATGGGCAAGGTTACCCGATATAAGGCCCGCTGGGTCGTATGTGGGAACTATCAAGAGAAGGGGGTTAATTACTCCAGAACCTTCGCCCCCGTTGTATCCGCTTCCACATCCTGAGCTCTCATGGCGATCTCGGCATCCCGAGACTGGCATGTTCTTCAAATCGATATGGTGACTGCATTCCTGAACGCTCAGCTGCCGCAAAATGAGCGTGTATATATGCATCAACCTGCTGGCTTCAAGGAGGGCCGCGGCGACCTAGTCTGTGAGTTAATACAGGGCCTCTACGGGCTCAAGCAGGCCGCTCTTTTGTGGTATGAAGAACTGCGTAAAATGCTCCTAAGAACAGGCTTTCGCGTTAGCTCATACGACGCCGGGTTATTCATTAATGACGCCCGGAAAGTCTATATAACAGTATATGTGGACGACGTGCGCCTATACGGCCCGAATATTGAAGATTTGAACTGGGCCAAGGCTGAAATAGCCAATAACTATGAGATCAAGGATGTAGGGGACTCTAACCGCTACTTGGGCATGAAGATTGAGAGAGGCTCAGATTCTCTCACACTCTCTCAACCCCTATTTGTGAAGAACCTATTAGAAGAGTTCTCTATGGAGGACTGTCATCCCACAACTACCCCCATGGAGCAGAACATTGACTTCATGAATGATAATGAGGAACCTATCGCCTACACGGCAGAATTTACTCTACGCTTCTATCAATCGGGCATAGGATCTCTGCAGTATTTGGCAGTCAACACACGTCCGGATGTTAGCTTTGCGGCGGGCTTTCTCGGCCGATTTAGCTCGCGTCCTACATCAAAGAATTGGGCGGCATTTAAGCGTACACTTCGCTATTTACAGGGCTCTGCTGATGATGGAATAACCTACTACAAGAATGCGGACATAGAACCCGTAGTGCATGCCGATGCCGATTGGGCGGGCAGGGACCCGGGTTCCCGATCAACCACTGGCTATATCATATATATGGCCGGAGGCCCCATTGCGTGGCGTAGCTGCAAGCAGACAGGGGTCTCCAAATCATCTACAGAGGCCGAATATATTGCTTCTTCGGAGGCCGCCTATGAGCTCGTTCATCTTCGGGAGCTCTTAGAGGATGCCGGCTTCGTCCCGTCCCGCCGAAATAATCTCGATGCCGAAGATTGCCCCATTCCCTCAATAGCCAATGGCCTGGCATGCACTATCCATGCCGATAATAAGTCTGCCATAGAGCTATCCTCTAGCGAGGCCATTCCACGCCGCTCGAAACATATAGAGGTTCGGTTCCATATTCTTCGGGATCTCACACGTAAGGGAGAGATCTCGGTCCGATACATTCCATCCGCTGAGAATGCGGCGGATGGCCTAACCAAGCCACTCGGGCCACTAAAATATATGCATTGGAAGGAGCTTATTAAAATGAGGAAGAAAGGGGTTCTAGTTTGAAGAATATGTTGGGAACTGGTTTTTTAACTATCTTGTTTTTCCAGTTAATTTTGTACATATACATAGAAGAAGGGCCTATTTCGTATGCAGCACTATGTAGTGATACTATGGTGAGTGGGGGTGTCGGACCTATCCGTCCGGCTTAGTAATTCTCTCTCCACCATATATAACTCCGTAGCTAGCATACCCCTTTAATCAATCAAAAAGCATCGTACCTCCCACAGAATATCTTGCAAAGTTTAAAGCTCATATATGTGTATGTGAAGATCTCCAACCACCCACAGATCTCAATACTAAAGCCCATACACTGGCCGCCCGAGATCTTTGTATACTGTTAGCCCTCACTGCAGCATTTGACCTAGATGCCGAACAATTAGATGGAATCAATGCATTCATAAACAGTGAGATTGATGAGCTAGTATACATGGAACTATCAGATGAATGGTGGAAACTGAAGAGAGTATGAAACCTCAAACAGAAGATTCATACCTTGAAGCTTTTACAGGCCCTTTACAGGCTACGCAGGTCCCCATTACTATGGCTAAATGAGCTCTCCACTACCCTCCGCGGATTCAGATATACTGCAACATCTGAAGATCGCTGCCTATTCTCCAATGATCAATTGATTATATTCTTTTATATTGATGATATAGTCATCCTTTCAAGACTGAACAATTATATGAAACAAGATACACTGATTGCAGATCTCAAAAGAGTGTACAAGATTCACCATATAGGAGATCTCAAATGGTTTCTCAACATGCAAATCATTAGAGATCGGCCGAATTGGAAGCTTTGGTTATGCCAAGATGCCTATATTGATAAGATCATACACACATATAACCACACACATGCCTGTAAGGCATATACACCCCTATCTGGAACACCATTGGAACCGTATAAGGATATCGCTACCCCGAAGGAGATCCATTACTATCAACACCACATTGGTTCATGCATATATGCCGCAGTCATGACCCGCCCCGATATCATGTATGCAGTAGGTAAACTCACCACATTCATGACCAATCCGTCCGAACACTATTCTGCTGAAATCGATCGGGTAATCTCATATTTGAGAGACACCAAGAACCTCGCCATTCTCTATGAAGAATCCATTGATAATGCCATGCAGATGAATATGAAGCCGGATGTGGTGGAGATCGCCAGCAATGCATCTTTTGTGAATAATGCCAATCAATGTTCTACACAGGGATATTTATTCAAATTGTATGGAGGAGCCGTGAATTGAAAGTTCATGAAGCAGACTGTAATAACAATCTCTATCACTGAAGCTGAACTTATCACTATATCTCATGCTGGAAAGAAGTCAATCTGGTGGGAACAGTTCTTCAAGCACATTAATTTCGACCCAGGCCATAAGATTCACATTCAATGTGATAATCACCAAACCGTCAGCATTCTTATGCGAGAAGATCCATCCATTACATCAAAGCTCTGCCATGTGGATATATATGGCAATTGACTCTGAGAACGGGTTCAAAAAGGGGATATAATAATTGAATGAGTCCCCACGACCACCATGCCCGCCGACGGATTCACCAAGGCCCTTCCACCCCAAAAACATGAAGATTTCATTGAATTGATTGATTTGAAAAATATTACAGATCTCATGACTAATCAATTCAAATAAGTCATTCTCTTATATTATATTTCATTTTTTACACACAGATTGACATCTATTTCCTTAACCTTCTTATAGGTTTTATATTGCCTAGTTTTATGCTGTTTTTGCAGCTTCATTACACTCTTTTTATTCGTTTTCTTCGCTGAAGGGGGTATGTTGGGATTCGCCGAACATCACTAATATGGATGTTCCATGGCATGATATTACTGGCCCATAAATCAGTGAACCATGCCCATTCGCTTATTAGCTCGCACATTACGAACGAGCCCTTTTTCTATAAAAAACCATAGCTAGCTAGATATATTATTATGAAAATTGAAGAAGCAATGATTATTGGCAATATAACAGATATACTAAATTCAATACTGTTTTCTTGTCTTTTCTGCTTTTTCAGTTGCTTTGCCTGTCTCACCCAATTTACACTCCACCCCTGCTGCATGCTCACTGGGTGCAGTACTGCCTCCACTGACTGCATTCCTCTGTTATTCCTTCTGCGAAGTCTGGCTCTGACCTGCACACATGCCTGTTTTATCTGCTCCATGATTCCTGACTCCTTAAGCTGCTCAGTTGCTCTGGCCACCACACTGTCTAGATGTATCTCCAGAGGCAGTGTGGCTGTCTCCGCCTCCAGTGAGGTGATTGGAGTAGCTCTGTAGGCCTCTGCAATTATCTGTAGGTATTTATTTTGAATCTTCTCCAGGCTGGCTAGCAGCTGGCGTTGATGTCGCGGTTCATGTTGTGTCGCCTGTGGTTGATGCCATGCCAGCGCTCTGTATCCTATTGCGGGCCTTATCACTGCATTGTAGACCCTCCGGGCATGCTGCAGTGGCAGGCCCCAGGTGACTGTGTTGTCTGAGTTAGGGCACCTATCTGCGATTTCGCTCTGCCTACCACCTTACTGACATGGCTACGCCACCTCAGCTTAGGGTCAAGCCAGATGCCTAGCACCCGCATCTCCCTCTGTGGCTTGATCACTTGCTGTGGCAATTGCAGTGAGTGTTCTAGATTGAATCTAGTTCTTGTTCTGGTAAAGTGCATGAGCTCATACTTCTGTGGTGCAAAGATTGCTCCATATCTGCTCATTCAAAGCTCACAGCTGGCATGGATCCGCGCCAGATGCGCACAATTCGCTTCAGTTGAGTCGCCATATGCTAGAATGTTCACATTGTCTACAAATCCTATGCAGCTGACAGGCTCACTTCATGGTGCACATATTCTGAGCAACTCCTCATTGTAGAATAAGAACAGAATGGGTGACAAGAGTGATTCCTGTGAGATGCCTGCATTCACCTCAAAGACTTCAGTTTCCTGCTCATCAAATACTAGTGTCGCCTTGCGCCCCTGCATGAATGAGTTGACCCATCCAGTCAGCTGTCTGGGCAGTCCTCTTTTTCTTAGAATGTGCACTAGGCAATTTCTGAGCACTCTGTCATAGGCCTCTGAGATGTCCAGTGACAGCACTGAAATCACTGCTCTCTGCTCCTCCCACACTGTGTGAATCTGCACCAGTAACAGAGCAATTGCTGTTTCTGTGAAGCAGCCTCCTCGCACCCCCATTTGCTGAGCTGGTAGCATCCCATGTTTCTCTGCCAGAGACCTTATTTCCTTGGCTGTTGCAGCCTCTACAATTTTACCTAGGGTGTCAAGTAGTGCAATTGGCCTCCAGGCTCCCACTTCACTGTAGTCCTTCTTTCCTGGCTTCTTGAGCATCACCGTGCGCGCTGTTTTGAATATCTGTGAGTAGTACTCCCAATGCCAGCAGGCCTGTGTAAGCTCAGTTATTGCTGTGATGAACCTTGGGCCTAGCATTTTGAGGAAGCGGTTGGGGATGCTGTTGGCACCCGGGGCCTTGTCGTTCGGAAGCCTAGCAATCAGCGCTGCCATGGCCTCCTCTGTGAGCACTACCATGTCAGTCACACTCCGCGGCTGTGTTCCCACGTTCATGTCATCTTCCCTTGCCACCAAAGGCTCTGGGAAGAACCGCGCCCGTAGTAGTTCAGCCTTGTCCTGGAATGCAGTGGCTCGCGCCTCGGTTTCACCCAAGGCCTCTGGCATTTCTCTAAGTGGTGGCAGTCTTGCCGGTTGCTTGGTCTCGTTGGTGTGTGTGTGACCCCACTTTGCCAGCTTCCAGAGCAGTTTAGGATCCATGCCAGCACTGTTCATTAGATCGCGGAAGCTGGCAGTCTTGGCCAGCTTTATTTCCTTGTTTCACCTGTTGCAGGCATGTCTTCTTTCCTCCTTGGTGCTGTCTGCATCCCTCATGGTTCTCTTGTACTCACTCACTGCCTGCGCCACTCTGTTGGACCACCACGAGCGACTCTGCTTGCAGATGCGCGCGCGTTTAGCATGTTTCTCTGCTAGCTCATTGATGAATTCACTTAGATAGTTTGCATAGCAATCAATCTCTGCTGTTGAGTCAAAGCTGTTGCAACATTGTAGCTCTTGGCAGTTCTTTTGCAGCTGCTGTATATTCACTTGCTGCCAGTTGCGTTTTTCCCTTAGTACCACAGGTATGTTGATGACTAACTTAGTGACCACTGGTAGATGATCTGATGCCATATCTGCCTTGTGTGTGACCTGGCATTTCAGTACCCCTGCACTCAGGTTCTCTGAGAGAAAGATTAGGTTCAAGGTGGTGCTGATGCTTCTGTGATCCTGCCATGTAATCTCTCCCCGTGGTGTTGCCAGCTGCAGTCCGAGAGCATCCACCTGTGCTATGAGCTCCCATGCCAGGTCAAAGTCCTGTCTCACTCGCTCACCTCCCCACTTTGAGTGATGCACATTGAAGTCTCCCAGCACCACTACCTCCGCCTGCCGCGCTTCCGCACCCTGACTTTGCACTTGTTGCGCGTCTGCACCCTGATCTCGCGCTTGTAGCGCACTTGTGTCTGGGTCTTGCGCTTGTTGTGCACATCGCCCCTGAGTTCATGCTGGTAGCGAGGCCTCGGCCTCCTCCACCACCGCTTGTAGCTCAAGGATGGGGGAACTCTCTGGCACAGTTGTGTAGCTGCCTGGTGGAGCAGTGTAGACATTGAGCATTAGTAGTGGTCCTCTTACCATGTTCACAGTGAGCAATGCCATGGATTCTGTAATGACCCTGACATCCCATGCTGTTGCCTTCAGTCTTTTGTTGATGAGAAAGCCCACCCTGGCCTCCTTGATCTGCATGCCTGCCTGCCAGAATTCACAGTTGACCGGGCATGTTGTACCCCTTCCAGATTCCCTCTGCATTCATGGTTCCTGCAGTGTGATGATGTTGTAGTTTAATGCTATTTCAGGCTTGGCCAGTAATGTGTTCATCACCTTGTCTGAGTTATGCACATTGTATTGTAGTATATGGACTTGCTCACTCATGGTTCACCCATGTCTTGGTCCTGCGTGGAGTCTGGTCGCGCTGGGCGTGCATAGCCACTGAGCGAGCCCTGTTGCTGCGCGCCAGCTCTTGCCACATTCATGGGTCTGCCAACCTTGTGCTGAAAAATCAGAGAGTTCTCTTCTGTGATTCTGCTACACTTTCTGAGAGTGATTCAACCCTTCTCATCTGATATTTGCATCACAAAGTGTCTTGACTGGTTCTTGAGAGTCTTCTTGATCAGTGAAATCACAGTCTGTCATTCAGAGCATCTTGCAGATCATGCTGAATGATCTTCTTCACAGTTACAGCAGACTGCCTTCTTTTCTTTCAGTGCTGCAGGGCAGGTCTTGTCCGTGTGTCCCTCTGCTGCACAGTGCCCACAGATATCACTCTTGCGGCAGAATCTGGCTATGTGTTCATATTGCTGGCAGCTGTAGCATCGGGTGATCTGAGCCTCCCTGTGAAAGATTTCAATCATGTAGAATTCATTCCCCAGAATGATGCCATTCTCCACAAGCGTGTTTGCCTGCTGCGGTGTGGCTACATGTAGAATAATGCTTCCATGAGGCTGCTGCTGTTTAGCTAGCCACTTTGTGACCCTGTGAATGAGTACTCTGCATCTGAGAGATGGGTTCTGCTTGTAGACATTCTTCACTACTTTATCTGAGCTAACTCAGCTAATGACACTGATAGATGCACTCTTGATCAATACTGCATACATCTTCTTTCTCATGTGTGTCTTGTCATCTCATTTCTTCACTCATTCATTACTTTTTGTCAGCTCAGTCTTCATGCTGAAGTTGTCTGCAATCAGGATCAGATCACCACTAGGCATGTATCTTGCTGCAACTATGGTGCCAGTGATCACATCTTTGATGGTCTCATTTATCTTTCTCACAATGGCCTCTGGGGTGTGTTCCTCCACTGACAGTGTGTCACAGTTGCAGCGAGATACTACAATCTCTCTAAGCATGTGCTCTGTCACAATCTTGTCTGGAGACTCTTCACTGGCCGCCACATGCACCCATGAGGGCCTACTGTTCAGCATGTTGCATCTTTCATTCTGTTGAAATGTGCTAGTAGCACTCTCCAGTCTCTCTAGTATTCTATTCAGTAAATTGTTCTTGAACTCTTTCATGACTCTCAGAGTCTGCTGAATATACTGTAATTTCTTCTTGTTTATCTTCTTGTCTCTCTCTCCCTCTCTAAAAGCTTCAGTGATTTTGCTAAGTGTTGCGGCTATTCCTTCTGCAGCTTCTTTATTTCCCTGTTCCACTCCCGGTGCGCGTCACGCCGCGCGCGCGCCCACCCCCCTCTCAACCACACCCACGCCAGCTGCCTCAACCATGGTGATTGAGGGTGTACAAGCGTGTAGGTGTAATTGGCAGCCCTTTATGGCCTGGTTAGGATCGCAATATAGCTTTAAAAAGAATAAAAAGTTTTTGTTGAGGTCCGAAATTTTTTTTTTTTTTTTTTGTGGTGTATAATATAATAATGAACTCTCACTATAAACAGATATAATATAATAACTTTATAATTTTCGGTGTTAATTCTCACTGAAATCTGTTCTACAGACTCTTGTATTACCATCTGAGATATGCAAGCTTTTCAGATGTATAGACATAAATAAAACACATGGGGTTTTGATCCGAAATATCGTAAACGCACGAATGAGTTATGTTTTCCTGAATAGGGAACGGTCGGTTTAACTGGAGGTAAGGCGAGACTGATCGGGTGTTGAAGTCATAGAAAAAGTTGGCGTGTGTGGTGGATATGGTTTGTACTTCCGAGATTACCGTGTGTGGGTGCCTTGGGATTGCGTCCCTTGGCCATCAAGATCATCATTTGTCTCCGCAAATTCCGGGAATCACAGATATGTCCCCTCGTCAGTCGGCAAACACAGGTTGACACTGATGGCGAGGAAATCTCTTTTTACCAGTTCGTTCCATTTGTTGCTTACATAACCAATGATTCCCGGAGGTTGCACGTTCCGTGACACTTCCTGACAATAAAATTGAAGTGATGTCGGGAAATCAAATCTTGTTCTGTCTTTTTTACGTGCATCCGCTACTCAGCCTGTTGATTAGCTCGACGGCGCTAAAAGCTAATGACTCTTCATTATGCCAGCTGACGCAGCTTTAAAGCTTTTTGAAAGAAAACACACGCCCTACAGCACCCGATTAGTTTCGTAGATCCCGCCATGAGAAAAGACAGATGTAGGCTTCTTCAAATGACGTATATCAGGTAAAATGTTCATATACATTAAGTACGAGCGGGTGTTTAAGGGATCATCGCTTTCTCAAGGATGATGTTTAATTTGTTGAAGGTAACAGGTTTCGTTAGGAAAATATCAACGCCGGAGCTGAGTGCTTTCTGCTGCACATCAGCGCTAACCAGCCCTGTCAGTGCTATAATGAGAGCCGGCCTCCACTCTTGCTGGGGGGACAAGTCGCTTCTCAACTTCTGTTGGAGACTACGTATTTCTTGCGTTGAGGTCAGGCCGTCCATGACTGGCATTGAAATGTCTAAAAACCACATGTTAGTTAAGAAGGGGAGATACGAAAAGATTTCTCAAGGACGTCCCTACCCATCAGTATGACGCGAAACTTTCGCGGTGCAGCTTTGAAAGCTTCGTACGCTTCTAACCCATTGGTGGCGGTAGTGTATGGATAGTTCCTTCTGTTCACATAGGCCGCTAGTAGCTTCAGATTGATATCGTTATCGTCAACCAATAAAGCGGCAGGAGCACCGAGATCAATTATTTTTGCTTCAAGTGTTGGCTTTTCCACAGGCCGTCGAACAGTCACTTGGTTCGGGATGGGCATTTCGGTCAACATATAATCCGGTCCAAGTGTCGGGGACCTTCCTTGCGAAGCGCATAAATGTTCAGGCGTGGACGGTGCCAATGGTATGATTCTGCTTTCTGCGTTTTCAGTGGTAAATGAGGACATTGATGAGATCGCTGGCTTGGGTGTGTGAGCCGCTCTCTCATTCCCGCCTGCATTCTCTTCAGCAAATCGAGCTAATCGTTCCATGCAAGTCTCGAATGCTTTTGCCAGTTTGCGAGGCCCACAGGGCTGGCAAATAAACTCAGTAATACCCAGGTCACCATGCCGCTGTGTATAATTCGTCATAAGTTGTACAGTATCAAATGAGTCACATATGACTATGACTGGGGACGGGTCCCTCGTGGGACATCCAGCTCGTTGTAGTGTTTTTTCGCCTGCATGAGTCGCGATATAGAAATGACATATCGGAATATTCTGTGAATCGTGTACAATGTGTGTTTCCATGTTAAACCACTCTTTGCACATGCGCTCCAAAGCTTTACGCAAGAGAAATGTACCCTCGTCTTGTAATTCAGGATTAATATCAAATCCGATGAACCCCACGGCCCTGCCACAGGTAAATTCTTGCACTTTTGGGACCGAGCCCAGCTCATCATCCGTCTGGTCGCTGCATTTTGAAGGTAAACTGAGGTCAACCATGGCAGAAATTATGGTGCCTATTCCCTGAACAGACTTGACATCAATCCCACCCCCAAGTGACGAGATGGCTTGCTGAACAATGCTCAGCCCTAAGCCATTTCCGGGGACAAAAGGGTCTTCTTGTGAAAAGGGCGTAAAAAGATCGTTCCTCAAATATTCACCACTAATTCCCTTGCCAGTATCTGTGACCGTCAATGTAACCCTTGACTTGATATCTGTGAGATTCGTCCCAAAAGAAATGCCACCCCCGTTCTTCAACGACTGCTTTTTGTGAACGCCTCTCACTGGGGATGAGCTCAAATTAACGGATATGAAGCCTGTGTCTGTATACTTAAGAGCATTTCCAAAAAGGTTCATCAGGATTCGGCGCCAGGCGCCAGCTTGTGTGTCAAAACTCCAGACGGCACGATCAATGTCGACTATGATCGTGATTGGCGCATCACTAAGACAGGTAGTCCCTTTAGGCTGACAGAAAGAGTCGCATCCGTTCGCGGTAGGTTGAGCATTAGCACTCTTCCGAGACATCGAGTTCGATAAGTTACAGAAGCCGTTGCCTGCACATACGGCTTCCACGACCTCTTCAAGGACTACATCGAGCTGTGTATTCGATTTAGCGCTTGTTCTCTCGCTCTGCATTGCTCGCATTGATTTATTTTGGTTCGAAATGGAGTAATCAATTGCACTCTTTGGATTGTGGGGCCTCCCAGAGATCCAAGGAGCTGGAGACCCAGTCATGGTTTTGGCCTCAGTAAAATCAAGGAGATGGTCAATGATATCGAGGAGTGTTCGGCTGCAGCATCCGATCGTGCGGACCATTTCATGCTGAATTTTGTTCATGGAGGAGTCGCACAAAAGCTCCAACGTTCCAATAATACCATGGAGCGGGCTTCGGAGTTCGTGAGATATACTGCTGATCAAATTTACTTTCGCCTTGTCGGCCATTTCAATGTCGAGCCGACTTATTTCAGCCATGGTACTGTTACCAAAGGCATACAAATATGTAAGTTCATCCTCCGCTGAAAAAACTCGTGTTGGAGTATTGGTCCAAGCAAAAGAGCCGGAAAACCACCTTAGCCGGTGCGAGTCCCAAAGAGGGTAAAATGCGATACTTCTGGCACGCGGGAAAATTCGGATGAGTGTTTCCGCATCCTTTTTTAGAACAGATTTACGATTCCTCTTTCGCCCTGTTCGTTGGCGTGCCAGCCGGGCGGTTGGTGTGGCAGAAGGCGCTTTCGCAATGGGCCTTGATGAATCGTCACTGCTGTCGCCAGAAGAAATAGCCCCATTTTCATCAAAATTGAAAATTTTGCCTTGAGGATAACGATACAGAAGACGCTTGAGAAAATTTTCGTTTAAAGAAAGCTTCCCCTCGATAATGCGATCATTGTTAATGCTCGATGTTTCGGTCATCGAGAAACCGAGCGTTTCGCATGGATATGTCTCATCGACATTGACGGTTGCTTTTACGGGGACTGCCGGCGGTCCCGTTTCGGGAAACGGATCGTTATCCTCGCTACTTGACGCTGGCTGCTCGGAAGCACTGCTATCAAAACCAGAACCGGTTTGGTTGGTACATTGAATACGCCCGCCATAAGAACTGATATTGGCGTCGAAAAAAATGACACCCTCAACCTCAAGAGATTCGCGAATAATGTTCGCGGCGCGGGAAAATGTCCGTTGCATTCCGGTACGAAGGTTGTCGCTCGACAAGTGCTTATCTGATGCTGCCGTTGCCGTTGGGCGTGATTGAATGTCATTGGGTTTGAGCCCGTAGATACTAGCAGACATTTTCAACTTCAAAGCTGCCACCTGTTCTTTTTGTACTTCTTCAGCGGGTTTCAAAGTTGTATGTCTTCCTGAAGGCTCATATTCTAAGACGTTCATTGTGTCACGGTACCCGTCCATTCCTCCTTGCAAAGTGTCAGAAATATTTTGTAATTCCTGCTGTTGGGTATTCAGACCACCTTCGGGCGGTTCATCAGATTGCTCCATAGCTGGGTCTTGCAAAGGGGCATCTCTCCAAGAACCGCGAAGAGTCGTTCTACGTTCTAGGAAACTTCCCAGCCCAGCGATCATCCTTTCACCCCGTCGGTGCTTCTCCTTCAATCGAGCTAGATCTAGATGGTTCATGATTGTGGTTGCCGTATCTTTCATAAATTGCAACGCGGCTGAATCGATGCTTTCACGAGGGGAGTCGTCCAATATGCAATAGGAACCTATCGTAATCCCTTTAGGACTTTGAATCGGAACGCCTGCGTAAAATCTCGCAGACGGATAGCCTTTGACAAATTCACGATCCTTGAATCGTTCATCCTTTGAGAGGTCCGGAACCACGAATGCGGTTCCACCTTCCACAACACTCTTATCCTCCCCAGGATATTTCTGCGGTAGAAGGGCCACGTATTTACAAATAAAAGTTTCCTTGGGGAGCACTGTGCAACCCAGCCACAGTTGGTCTCCCGGCTCGTACAGTGTATCGTCTTGCAAACTGAGAGTTCTCGTTGCTTCTGCAAGGATATGCTGATAGCAGCGATCAAAAAGGGATATAGTAGCCCGTCGGGCATTTAATCTGAGTGCCCCCAGTTGGGCAAATGCTGTGAGTGCTGTATCACGAGAAGAGCGTGGGTGGCCGCCATCTACATTGGGGGGGCAAATCCGAGATTTACTGCTGAGATCTGGGCCGGTCGGCCTTGAATTGTAGTATCTAAACAAGCCCTGTGTTAGCCAGCATTGTACCATTGTACCTTGGAGAAAATGGGAGCTAGAGCAGCGACAAGTCGGGTCTTTAAACATACTTGTAGAATTCTCTCTCTTGCGCAAGCCGAAAAACCGGTGGCTCTGCCGACGAGGAGGCCATCACCGGTAGCCGAGAGATGTCGTCCTGTTAAAGCACCACTGAACACTTTCCAGGTTGGTGCTGCGTAAAAGCAGAGGGTGATACGCACAAAAATTTGGCTAGATTCGCCCGCTATTTGAATTTCAGCAAGACCGAGTCAGATATCCTCTTTTCCGGTCGCCCATCCGCTTGCAATAAGGCTAATCAGGGTCAAGACCACAGCCAAACTACCAGACACAGGTGGTAAAAGTGAAATAATAAAAAAGTGAAATAAAAATGGAGAAGATTGGAGAAGATAGAGCGAAAATAGAGCGAAAACGCCCGTGCTCCCTTCCAGAGAGAAGTTCTGAACTCTATCTTTATGTTCCAGTGACCTATCTGTGTAACTCCAACAAAATTCTTCCAAGATATAGCTTCCCCTTCGATTTTCTTCCCCATAGTTAAGGATAGATGTTGAACGAATTGTGTGGCATGTGGTTCTTCTACACTCGTGGTCAGAGAAATAACTAGAGGTTATCTTTGTTACTCTGGGGTATTGATGGCCTAGATGTGGCGGTCCCGAGAACTCCAGTGCTAGTTGTGTTGATTGGTATTTAACAATGGCTAATGAACCCGGCGAATAATGATCAAGCATGTCGTCAGCAGAGATTTCAACTAGCACTCGGTGTGTTGATTGGTATTTAACAGTGGCTAATGAACCCGACGAATAGTTAATGATGGAGTCTCGGTAGATATTTCAATTGTTGCTACCATCACTCTGGCGCTTGGCAGTTAACACCACCATCCATCCCTTCCCAATGCTGGGACACCAACAAGAATGGATATGAATGCTGACATCTGCTGTATCTTAGCAGCCATAAACGTGATTCAACTTGTTCCTAAAAATATCAATGTAATCCAGCTGTATCACACTACACCTTGATAGTGTGAACTCCGCTACATTGTATTGTGCATGTACAGTACAAGCCGGGGTCATCCTGAGAATAAAAACAGCATTTAACGCCCTGCAGGTACCCCCTGAAACTGGGAACTGCATTTATGAATCAGCCATCGTCCTCCGGTGGCTATTGGCGTTGTCTTCAACCAACATCCCCGCTCGCCCAGCTTTGATTGAGCCTGAGCTACCTCCTACATCTTGGGCTTGCCAATGTTGCAACGCCGTGTATCGCTGACAATACCACACACAATCTCTCTTCCAGCAAACCCAACAACTCTGATACTCCGAACCCAAGAGTCAGGCTTCAAGCTCAATCACCCATCAATCCATTTGGCAAGCTTATTTAAGGACCCACCAATTAAAACCCGTTAATTGATTGTGGTGGCGGCTCGATCAAATGAGAAAGGTTTTACTGCCCTGGGGTCGCTGGTGAATGACAATACGGACTGCGCAAGGACCATAAGCGGGGTGTAATGGGGAGCTATACAAAAGTTGACGAAAATCCCAATATTCCGTAAACGGAGAAAGGTGGCCTTTTACGACTGAATGACTCCTGACGAAGGTTTTTCTCCAATAGCCTAGCCCCAAATCACTTTTTATGTCATGTTGTTTCCAACAGATCTGGGACAGAGGAACGGATAGCAAGAAAGAGGTTATCGCTGAGTGACTGTGGAAGCTACTCCGAATATCATTAATCTCTATTGGCTATTAATTTACAAAAACTTTTCGATAAGCAGCATCCCATTACTTTTTGTGCTATCCCCATATCTAAACAGGAAGCCGAGAATCAGATGAAAATAAGACATAAGCTGCGATATCTTTCGGTTTGTGTCTTTTGTGATGGAAATGACCAAAAACCAACCGCTCCGGAAAAAGTTTCTACTTGATACTACTTACCCAGTCAAACATTTTCTCTCGAAACATGATTGTATCACGGATGTACCCAACCAAATTTGATCTAACATGCCACCGCAGAGGGTTGATCTGTACCCCGTACACTGGTCCTTCGTCAAATGCTATATATGCCATATTGTGCTGAGCCATGTTTGAAAGACATTCAGAGACCAGTTTTCGAAGTTTAAGATGGTTCAATTCTTGCATGTCAAAATTCAAATCACCAGCAAAGTCAATATGAAGTGCACGCAGTAGGGGAAGCTGCAATATTGAATGGATATCGGCCTTCGGGTGGAGCAATGATAAAGGTGAATCAGCAGACATTCAACATCCAAACAATAACGATTGACTGACCTGGCTCGGCTCGAGGATTTTAAACCCGAGTTCCTCCAACTTTGTGCAGCGTGAGGACACTAAGGCCAAAAGCTTCCGATCAAGAAGGTATTCGCTTTCATCTGGCCCTTGCGCATGTATTGCAAGGACTCTCAAAGACTTATAGTGCTCGCTGATTATGGTTTCCAGGAATGTTGAAATGGGGGGAAGAGGTCGAGGTAATAAACAAGTTGTAAGCAGGAAGACCTCCAGACCATGACATGAGCAGATAAAGTTAATTAAACCTTCAGATATCAGGTTTGTACGCAGAGTTGTCGGCCGCATACCCGCCGCAACTGCGCCTTCCCAAAAGCCGTTATAATCGTCTGGCTGGAGGAAAGAACCAATTTCTAGTGTCAGACCACTTAAACATGCAGCAGAAATATGTTGCCAGATAGATGGAGCTGAACACCCCACATTGGAAAATTTTCTCAGATCAAGAGTTTTTAGATAAAGAGTCTTTGGCCCAGGCCAGCCAGCAAAAATGACATCAAGGGACAATATTACATCTTCATCTGCCCAGATGGCGAGTTCAGTCAGCTGCTCTGTAGAAAATAGCGCATTTCCAACAGATTGAAGAGCTGATTTGATTTTGACGTCAATAATGTTCAAAGAGCGTAGTTTCGAAAACCCCCCGAATTTCAACGTTGGATGAAAATATGGTGTTGGGCTACCGTCCGTAGCCACTCGGAGCTGTAAATGCTCCATTCTGGCAGATAGCGCAACCATTGAGATCAATTTCTGGGTTGGCGCAATCTGTGAATCCCAGCTTCAATTCCAAAAAGTCAGAATTTCGGCATCGTGGGGGCAAAAACTTGCGTCGCTTCGGAGCTAGGATAAGAGATAGGGCTCACATGAAAGCTCGCAAGTTAGGCATTTTAGACACACAAATAGTGATGAGGGTGTTCAGCATTCGAACAGCTGGAGACACAACATTATCTAAACCCAGCCTTGACTCAATTTCATCGTAGGCCTGATACCATGTTCCTGATATCAACACCTTTGTTGTATGCCTGAGAAGATTGAACTCCTGGCTAGAGAATGCTTCTAGCTTCGAGAGCAGCGCATCTGTTGCACTAATGTGGCCGGGGAGATGAAAATGAACGGTCGGATACAGAAACGGTATGGCAATCTCATTCATAATTCGTGAAACTCTTACAAGTTGAACAAGATCACGGGGGTGAAGCTGAAGTCGTTTACATCATGGTCTTAACAAGAGGTTCTGCGAAGAACCATCCAAAAGGCAGATAAGAGGCGAGTAGCTGGAAGAGAGGAAGAACAGAAGAACTCAATGAGAGGGAGAGATTAACCTGGCGAAAAATCATTTCCAGCGCATCCAAAGGGAGAGTGAGGAGGCCTAAAGTGACACGAGAGGTGGAAATCGCTGGGTATTCCTGGACGAATGCCATTTGGGGGGGGTAACAAACCATTTTGGTGGCAAACTTTTTGATTAACGAATATTATACTCCAAATTGTGAAAAAGAGGAGGATATTTATAGTCATGGCTTTTCACGTGGCTGGTGGAAAGTCATAGAGTGCATCAAGCCTATCATATAGAACTACCTAGCTAGCTAAAATATAGTATTACCTAACACCCCCCCATGCTAGGGCGCCCCCGGAGCACGCACACAGGCCTCCCCAACGCACAAGAATGAATATAGCAGCTAAGTACAAAACTTTTGAGCATCAAATCACTAAACCAAGCACTAACTTTTAATCAAAATATCAACCAGATTGCCCCGAATTGTATAGCCCAAGATTGATCATAAAAGTGTTGAATGTGGGCTTAGACAGTGACTTTGTAAAACCATCCGCCTTATTCTCCATTGAACTAACATGGTGAAGATGGAGCTCTTTCTTAGCTACAAGATCGTGCAGTATATGATAGCAGACTTCAATATGTCTTGAACACTTAGTTAGAGACTTGTCATGAGCAAGATCAATGACACTCTTATTATCAATGTGCAGATTATTGAAAAGAATATATCTCTCTGTATTCTGTAGCAGTTCTGCATCATGCAGCATATCCTTCAACCAGATCAGCTCACATGCAGCTTCACTAGCAGTAATATATTTTATCTTAGTTGTAAATTTGGCTGTAGAGACCTGTCACTGTGAACATCATGACACAGAAGCCTCATTTATCATTATAATATAGTTAGATGTTGATTTATATTAAGAATCTGCATCTGCTTAATTTAAATCTGTATAAGCTATAAAAGTCAGCTCTTTGTTCTCTATCTTCTTTTTATAGAGAATGCCTGTAGTTCTCATCTTTTTTATATAATGAAGAACATGCTTCAAAGCAGCCCAGCACTTCTTATTCAGATGAGAATTATTATTATTATTTATTCATACATTACTTAATTGTGAGGATATTATTATTATTATTTCATACACCACCTAATCGCAAGGATATGTGGGAATACTCTAGTTTTATCTAACAAGGAAAACCGTGCAATGAGCTTGCTCATTGCTGGGCTAAAAACCTCATCCACTTCAGGTCTATTCAAGCGGTTCAGGTGAAGCTTTAGGTTACCAGGGAGCAGCCTCTGCTGTTCCCAAAGAGAGAGATAGGAAAGGAATCTTACTCTCAGAGTGCACCCTCTTGAGGAACGTGCGCTCTAAGCATTAAATGAGTGAGGGGAGTGCGCCGGCTGCGCGCTCCTGACATAGGAAATGACGCTCTTAGGTGCAAGAAGGAGGGTGTATCACACTGGGGGCGCTTTTGGTTAGAGAGGTCTGCTCTGCAGAGGTGTTGTTTTCATGAGAAGAGGTCTTATGAACATGCTTGTTGCATTTTTCTCTTCCAGATAGGTGCTCTGAGGGCTGGTTCTGTTATTGGGTCACTGAGTGAGCTTGGGCTGTGTGCAACCTTGTGCAAGACTGAAGCTTCTTTTAAGCCTGATATAGGCTCAGTGTTTTCGCTAGTGAGAATTGTGGTAGAATGTCTTGATTGATTCATCATTTAGTTAGACAGTGCAAGCTCTCTTTGATGTTCAGTAGTCATCTCTTATTAATTCTGCTCTCATGATGCAGCTCTTCTCAGTTGTGATGAAATCTATTGCAGTGTACTATCACATGTGCAACTGTCTCATTTGCATGTCCACATTCACATGCCGGTGAAGGGAAGTCTGGTACCCGTCTTCTATTTAGAAAGGCTGCTAGGCCTGTTTTCCCTGATCGAAGCTGAATGATTAATGAGCTTCAAGCCTTACTCAGGTCTTTGTGCCAGCTTAGTGAGTCTTCATCTGAGGGTCTGCTGAACATCTTGCATCAGGGGGGTGATCTTGCTCTCCATTGTTTCTTTCATCTGCCTAGTACTTCCTTTCGCACCCATTTCTGATGTGATATGTGTTGAATGACTGTTGAATTCATGCTTCAAGCTGCTTCTGTCTTTGCCTTTTTCACTCAAAACATCTCCCAGTTCTCTGATAGTTCTTCTGGGTGTAGTACCTTCTCAATTGGCTGTCTGTGTGCTGCACTCTGTCATCAGAGTCTGATTCTCACTGTTGTGCATGCCTTCTCAATCAGTGTTGCCATTTCTGAGGCCTTCAGCCTTTCAGTCGCACGGGCCACCACTCCATCCAGATAGATGTCCAGTGGCGGTGTGTGTGTTTCAGCTTCAAGTGTGGATATTGGTGTCGCTCTATAGGCTCCGGCTACTATACGCAGGCATTCATTTTGAACTTTCATCAGGTTTTCTGTTCTTTGCTTGTTTTGCATGCCCCCTTCACGCTTGACACGCGGTTGGTGCCATGCTAGTGCACTGTATGCTATGGCTGGTCGTATGATCATGTTGTAGATAGTTCTAGCCTGGTGAAGAGGGACTCCCCAGGTGACTTGTGTGATTTGTGTCAGCACTCTTATCTGAGTCTTCATTTTTCCTGCTATAGCATCCATGTGGCCCTTCCACCAAAGTTTGAGGTTCAGTCACATGCCTAGAACTCTCATTACTTTCTGTGGCTTGATGGTCTGCTGAGGCAGTCTTAGAGGGTGGCTTAGATTAAATCGTGTTCAGGCTCTGATGAAGTGCATTAACTCATATTTCTGAGAAGCAAAGATCACTTTGTGTCTTTCTGCCCATTTCTCGCATTCTGTGTGAATCCGTCTGAGTTGTGCGCAGTTTGCTTCCATTGAGGGTCCATAGGCTATCACATTGACATCATTCACAAAGCCTATGCAGCTTATGAGCCTGCCTGGGGGTGAGCACACTCTCAGTAGCTCTTCATTGTAGAACAGAAAGAGAATGAGGGATAGTGGTGAACCTTGTGATATGCCAGCTGAGATATAAAAGGCCTCTGTTTCTTGTTTCTCAAAGATGAGTGTGGAGTGTCTTTCTGACATGAATAAGTGCACTCAATCAGTCAGTTGTCTTGGTAGTTCTTTCATTTTGAGAATATGAACCAGACATTCTTTTAGCACTCTGTCATAGACACCTGAGATGTTCAGTGATAGAACAGTGACTACAGTGTTTAATTCTTCTCAGGCTGTTCTTATCTGAGTCAGCAGTAAAGTAACTGCTGTTTCTGTTGATTGCTTCTGTCTGGCTCCCATCTGTTGTGATGGAAGTAGATTGAATGTCTCTGCCAGGTGTCTGAGTTCTTGTGCTGTGGCCGATTCTATTATCTTGCCCACTGTGTCCAGTAGAGCAATGAGTCTCCAGACTTCAGCTTTCTGATAGTTTTCTTTTCCAGGCTTCTTCAATATCACAGTTTGAGCTATCTTGAGTCTCTGTGGGTAGTGTTCCCACTCCCAGCATGCCAGTGTCAGTTCTGTCATGGCCCTTGCGAAGGTTGGCCCTAGCATTTTGAGAAATCTGTTGGGGACGCCATTCACTCCAGGCACTTTATCACTAGACAGACGCGCTATAAGCGCTGTCATTTGATTCTTTGTGATGCTTATTGCTTCTATTATCTTCTGTGAGTAATCTGCCTGTTCCATGTCCTTCTCATTAGTTTTCTGTGGGTTGGGGAAGAATCTCTGTCTTAGAACTTCAGTCTTATCCTCAAATGTTTCTGCCAGTGAGGGGTTGCCAGTGTCTCCCCTCATTAGAGATGGGACCTTAGGTGGTTGAGCATGATTCTGGCTGCTCAGATGTCCCCACTTTGCCATTTTCCATAGTAGCTTGAGTTTGAATTCTGTGCTGTGCATGAGTTCTCTGAAGCTGTTGGCTTTAGCTAGCTTGACCTCTCTGTTCCATAGAGCTCGGGCCTGAATTATGTCTTCTGCAGGTGCATCTCTATTCTTCTTGATTCTCTTGTATTGATTGATTGCTTCTGACACTCGGGGGGACCACCAGGTGCAGCTGTATTGGCTGTGATTCGTGATTTTAGCATGTCTAGCTGCTATCTCTTCCACAAAGTTGACTAGGTACTCTGTGTAGTTGTCCACCTGGTCTCTAGAGGTTAGAGCCCCGGGCATTTTCAATGCCTGACACTCTTGTTCTATCTGTTCTGGGCATGCATGGCGCCATGAGCGTCTTTGTTTGCTGTTGTATGATGCTTCAAGCTCAATGGTGGTCGCTATTGGCTGATGATCAGATGCCATGTCTGCCTCAGAGTCTACCTTGCAGCTAATCATTAGGTTATGTAGTTCTGGAGATAAGAATGCCAGGTTCACCGTGGTGCCTGGGCTTCCTCTGTCTTGCCAAGTCACAGTGCCTTCTGGGGTTGCTAGATGCAGGTTCAAGGCGCTAATTTGTGCATTTAGCTCCCATGCCATTGTGAAGTTTTGTCTGACTCCATTTCCTTCTCACCAGGTGTGATGTACATTGAAATCCCCAATCACAATGATTTCTGCTAGGCCCGCGCTTTCATGGTGAGTTTGTGCTTGTAGCGCTTCCTCAGCTTCTTGCACTGTTGCTTGTAGTTGATATATAGGTGAGTCAGGTGTCATTGTGGTGTAACTTCCAGGTGGTGCTGCATACATATTGACAATGATGATTGGCCCACTCTCTGTTAATAGAGTGAGCACTGTTATATGTGTGAAGATTGTCTTTGTCTTCCAGGTTTTGACTGCTAATTGCTTGTTGATTAGAAAGCACACTTTCATGTTCTCCTGTTCCATGCCTGTCTGCCAGAAACCACAGTTTGCTGGACAGTGTGTGCCTGTTCTGAGTAGCTTCTGTATTCAAGGCTCCTGTATCGCAATCACATCATAGTTTAGTGCTGTTTCAGGCTTTGTCAACAGAGGCCCCATGACTTTATTTGACTTATGCACATTGTATTGTAGGATAACCAGGTTTTTCTTCATAGCCCATTCATTTGGTTGCTCTGTGAGTGGCTAGTTTGTGATGATCCTCCAGGTGCTGGCTGGCCATTCAAGTGTATGAAGCTTGTCATGAATCTGTGTTGTTAAGCTTCTGCTTTTGATATGTCCGTCGGTCTTCTCACTCTGCGGGGGGTTTCTGTAGGTTCCTCATTTAGAGGTCTGTTGCATTTCCGTGAGTAGCTGAAGTCATCCGCGTCAGGTACTCTTATCTCAAACTGCTTGGGGTGCTCTATCAGTGACTCTTTCGCGCTTTTAGCTACCATTTTTCTCTCTGGGCAGCTCAGATGCCATGCTGCATGGCTTCCACTGCAGTTGCTGCACTTTGGTCTGCTATCTTTCAGTACCCCTGGGCAGGTCTTATCTCCATGTCCTTTTTGTGTGCAATGACTGCAGGTTTCCTCCCTTCTGCAGAAGTGAGCTATGTGCCCATATTGCTGACATTTGTAACATCAGGTTACTCTGGCTTCTCTGTGAAATATCTCCACCATGCAGTATTCATTTCCTAGAATGAGTCCATTATCTACCAGTGCGTTGGCCTGGTGTGGTGCAGCAACATTGATGACTATGCTTCCATGCAGTTTCTGCTGTCTGACTGTTATCTTATCCACCTTGTGAATTAGAGCTTTGCAATGTAGTGTTGGGTTCTGTTTATAAATGCTCTCTATGGCATGTTCAGGGGTTTCCCAGTTGACAGCTCTCAAGAGAGTGCTCTTGACTAGTACCGTGTACATTTCTCGCTTCATGCGCGCTTTCTCTCCCCATTTGCGCATCCAGCTGTTGTCCCCCGTCAGTTCGGCCTTGGTGTCTTGTGTGTCTGTCATTAGAATCAGATCCTCACTTGGCATGTGCCTTGCTGCTATCACTCTTTCTTTTGTTATGTCCTTGATGACTTCATTTGCCTGTGTGATGATTGCTTCTGATGTGTGTTCAGCTTCAGGGATTGTCTCACAGCTCTGGCGGGTGATGACTATTTCTCGTAGTGTTTTGGTTGATACAGTCTTAGCTGGGGGTTCTCCTCTGGCTGCAATTGCCGCCCATGTGAGGGTTCCATTGGGCTTGTTGTGTAGATTTTGCTGTTTGAATGTGCTCATTGCGTGTTTCATCTCTTTCAGTAGCTGATCACACAGTTCAGCTTTCACCTCCTTCACTGCACTCAGTGTGTTTTGCAGACACTTTCTCCTCTTCTTATTTATCTTCTTGTCACTCTCTCCCTCTCTGAGTATCGCAGTGAGTGCTTGAATGACTGTTGCTAGATTGTTTAGCTTTTTTTTCTGTTTTGTTGGGTTTTCTGTCTCTGACACGCGTCGTGTCTCGCGCGTGCTATTTTCCTTCACCTCCATTCTATCTTCTTCATCCAGCGTCATTCAGCTTACTGAAAAGTGCTCCTTCTAATAATATATATAATTAAGTCGTACTATTTTCTTATATAATAGTATATATATATACAAGTATATAATTGTGAGGATATGTGGGTGTTCATCTATTTTAACAAGCAGAGGAAACCGTGTGACAGGCCTTACCTGTCACTGAACTAAAAACCCCGCGATCCCCAGATCTATTCTGCCTATTTAACATCTTCAGATTACTGTGAAGCAGCCACAGCTGCTCTTAGAGAGAGAGTGCATAGCACTATAGAAAAGAATAAAAGAAAAATGTTACGGAACACCCCGCGGGAGCGCCAGGAACCATTGGGCACTAAGGACACTGACAGAATAGGCTACGGTTCGGTAGAACAAAAGCTCCGAAGGAACCTATCACGTGACTGGTAGACTGATATGACAGATGGAAAGATCTACCAAGCCTACCAGGCCTACTGATGGTAGATTGGTATGCATGTGGGAAAGATCTACCAGGTCTACTGAACCTACTATGAGATTTCATCATGTATATAAACATGCTTATTACTCTTAGAATCAGAGAAGCTTATCTTCTTGATCACAATCAATTTGATTCTCTTATATCACTCTATCTTCCAAATATCCTACTTAAATTCATTCTGACCATCTCTTTCTGAACAATTCATTGTCAAAACCTGCGCGAAAACTCTGATTGATTTTCATGTTCCTTTGCACCAGTGCCAAGTCTTTTCCCTGTACCGCCCTACCTCGTCCGGCAGAAAAGTGACAAAAAAATACCTCAGCACAGATCACACGTGACCTACCCTTCAATCAGAAATTCCCCGAAACCTACCCTCTCTACAAAACGGAACGAGAAAAAGTGGAAATATCAGTGTTTAAAAAATAGCTTGGTCCCTGCAAGTAATATATATACATACTTGTATATATATATATTATTATATAAGAAAATAGTACAGATTTAGTCTGTTGATTCTTCATTTGCATACTCATCTGTGTGACTTAATAAATTACATTTATTAAGAGCTATCTAGTAAAATATATGAGATTAATTTGAATAGAAAAGGAAATCTATTTAGTATTAATTCATATTGGTATTTCAGGAATACAATCTTGATTTGAGGTGGGGCCTATTTCAAGCAGAAATTTTGAGAAGCTTTTTAAATTGAAAAAGACAAAATTTGCAAGAGTTAGAGTGTTTTTCTTGATTTAGCTCTGAGTAAATAAATCAAGAAAATTCTACATAAATTCATATTTCTTTACTTCAGTGACTGATTCAGTTTTTGAAAATAATCTCAATTTTGAGCTGCATACTTGATATGTGGGGAGAAGTTTAGAATATTGAATATTTCTGAATAGTTTTTATCAATTTCTCTGCAAAAAATTTTGTCAGTTTTTCTTTCAAAAACTGTCATTTCAATTGAATAATTCATTATTCATTGAAATCAATTCTTTTCTCTTCATTTTGTAGCACAAGAAAGAAGTCTGTGAAGATTTAATTAATTTATCTTTAAAAATCAATATTAGTTTATTAGATTCTCTTAAAAAATCTAATCTAGATACTATTTCTAGTAGAAAAAATAGCAAAAATCTGAGAATACTATTTAATTTGACTAATTATCTAATATACTCAAAGAAATCATGAATAACTCATCTCAATCTGTGAATATGATGACTTCATGCAAAAATAGAAATAATTTCATAGAAACTGTTTCTGAAATTGAGATTTTGAAGAAAAGAAAAAAAGAAGAAATAGACAGACACAAAGTAGATGAAGTGAAAAATCTACAAAAAATAGCTGATAAGCTATATAAACAGTGCATGTATGAAGAAAATGCAAGCAAGACAGCTGAATGAAATTATTAAGTTTAAACTTAATATTTCTTCAAATCTGAAGATAGTTTTGAAAAAAACTGAAAAATCTGTATCTCAAAAAATCTCTTCTGAATCTCTTTCAAAAGAAAACACTGAAAATGAGACAAAAACCTATACTCAAGCTCTCAATAGATCACAAAATATTGAAAAAGAAAAACAGCTGAAAAAAGCAGAAAAAATTTTCTCATTAGTTGAGAAAAAAGAACAAAGAAAAGCTCAAAAAGAGATTAAATTTCTTGAATCAAAAAAACAGAGACTGATTTTAAAAGTTAGTGATAGAGCTATCTTTGAAAAATCTATTCTAAATAATTCTAAGTTCATTTTTGAACTTAGAAACAAAATCAATCAAAACTTTCATTTTGAAACTCAAAATGAAGAATTCAAGTCAGTTATCTCATCAATTGAAATCTCTTTTCTGGGAAATTCAATTGTAATTACTGCTATGCCAGATTTCAGCTCTGAATATCTAATTCAAAATGAAAACTGCTGAAAAGAGATACTTCAAAAAGCTCTCTCTATTGAAGTTTCATGTGAAAAAGATGAGAAATGGGGAAAATTTGTGTTACATGATATTTCAGTTGAAATCTTTGATCATGAAGAAGACATGATAAATTTGAAAGAAGAAATTGAAATATATAACTCAATTTCTTTGAAAAAAACCCCAATTTGGCTCAATTCTTATGAGCAAAGACAAAGAAATCAAAATGCTTCAGTTTTAATTACTACAAATACAATAGAACAGTCAAAATGACAGTATATTGTAATTGCAGGATTGAAAATGAAAGTATTTGAATTCAAAGATTCAAGAGAGAATATTAAATCTCAAATTCAATGCTCAAACTGTCAGAAACATGGACACTTTGCAAATACTTGTAAAAGAAATTCTAAATGTCAGTTTTGTGCTTTAGATCACAAAATAAATGAACATTCTTGCAACACATGTAGAAAAATAGATGAAATCTGCAATCACACTGAAATCAAATGCAGTAATTGCTATGAAAAGCACACATCTATTTCAAAAGATTGTATTTTCATTTTTAAGAAAAAGTCTTTCAATAAAGATGTGAAATGGAGAAAAGAAACTCAAAATACAGAGAAAATAGATAAAACTACAAAAAGAAGAAATTCTCAAATGTCTATTTCTTCTGAGTCAAATTCTTTTTCAAAAAATAGACAGATCTTAAACCCTGTTACATCTATAAAAATGAGAAAAGATAAAGAAAATCTCATTTCAATGAAAGCAGTAGAAGTTCCAGCTCTGAATACAGATAATAGATATAATCTATTACCTGATTCAGAATAAAAGAAACACAGCTTCAATTTATTCCTTTTGTACATGTTTACTACACAAAATAATAATAAAAAGAAGAAAAAAACTATCAAAAATGCTTCAAAAATAACTTTTATTCAAAACAATGTTGATAGAAATAAAGATGCTATCTATTCATGCTTACAAATAGACTTTGAAGAGTAAACTGACTTCATTCTATTACAAGAGCCAAATTTTGATATAGAACAACAATTTATAATTTCTCATTCAAGCTATCACTGCTTTTTACCAGAGAAATCAGATGTAAAAGCAAGAGTTGTGATATATGCAAGAAAAAGATCAAGATTTCAATTCAATATAAAAAGTAATTATATATCTAATTCTGATATTCTAGTTGGAGATATTATAGATACAAGAAATCAATTTGACAGTATTCAATTGATAAATATTTATAATGAAAAATCACTGAAGGTAAATGATAATTCATGGACAGTTGACAGAGAACTGCTGAATTTAAGTCCAGAAAAAAATGCTATTATATGTGGTGATTTCAATGCACATCATATATGGTGGAATTCTGAATGTGATTATTCAATAAGATCAGAGAAAATAGTAGAGTGGGCTCTACAACATGAATTAGATATTATAAATGAAATTGATAGACAGACCTTCTTTAGAAACAACTTAATGAAGAAATCAATCATAGACTTAACCTTTCTATCAAAAAATTTGATTGAAAACAAGGTCTATAATTGGTTTATTAATTCAGAAGAAACATCAGGATCTGCTCATGAAGTTATTCAATTTAATATTGAAATTGATGAAAAGGAAACATGTGAGAATCCTCTACTATCAAATCAATATAATTTTGAAAAAGCTGAATGGTCTGAAATCAATAAGAGAATTGAAGATTTAAAATTTGAAAAAAAAGAAGAATTATCAAATTGGAATGAAAAGACAATAATAACAGATATAATGCTAGAAAGTAGAACTAATATAATAACTGAAATTATATTAGAAAGCATTAAAAACTTTATACCAAAGAAAAAGCTCTCAGAATTCTCAAAACCTTGGTGGTCAGAAGAAATAACAGAAAAAAGAAAAAATCTAGCAAAAATAAAAAAAGAATGGAAAGAGAATATCATATCTTATGAAGAATATAAAAGAATAAGAAATGAATATTTCACATTAATTAAAAAAGCTAAAACTAGCTGCTGGAATAAATTTCTTGAGAATGCACAGGGAAAAGAAATATTTAAAGCTTTTAAATATACAAAGTCTAAATCTGTTGCAAAGCTTCCATCTCTAAAATATAAAATAGAAAATGAGGAATATATTGCTCATTCTTTTGAACAAAAATGTCAGGCTTTTATGAAAATTCTATTTCAAAAACCACCTCAATCTGAACAATATAGTTCAATATGTGAATATATTGAAGATTCAAGATGGGCTTGGCCAGATCTATCTAGAAATGAACTTGAAACTGCTGTTTTTACAAGTTCTACAAAAACAGCTGCAGGACCTGATACTATAAATCATTTAATCATTCAAAAAGTCTTTCATTCTCTGAAAAATGAATTATTTGAATTATTCTCTCAACTAATGAAGAATGGGTATCACCCTGAATGCTGGAGACAAGCAACTGGTATAGTTCTTGCAAAACCAAATAGAAAAGCTACTATGCCAAAGTCTTATAGAATTATATCACTTTTGAATTGCTTGGGAAAAATTCTTGAAAAAATAATAGCAACAAGATTATCATATCTAGGCTCAATCACTGATTTATTATATAATGATCAAATGGGTGGCAGAAAACAGAATTCTGCAATAGATACAGTTTTATCAATAATTCATGATATTCAAATGGCAAAAAATGAAGGCTTAGTTACAACAGCTGCTTTTATTGATATAAAAGGTGCTTTTGATCATGTTTCAAAGAATAAGCTAATAATTATTCTTCAAGAGATGAAACTACCAAAAGCATTAATAAAGTGGGTTATATGTTTTATGTCAAAAAGATATATTCAACTACTTTTTGACTCATTAAAGCAAGATATTACTGAAATTGAAATAGGAGTTCCTCAGGGGTCTCCAGTCTCACCAATTCTATTTGCTATATATACAAAAAATCTATTCAAAGATAGAGAAATGGAGATAGTGAGATCTTCTAGCTATGTTGATGATATAGATCTGATTTTCAGCTCAAGAACAATAAAAGAAAATTGTGAAAATATTGAAAAAGCTGCGCAAGAGATATTTAATAGAGGAGATTTAAACCTAATTCAATTTGATATGGAAAAAACTGAATTAATTCACTTTTTTCCAAAAAGATATGAAAAGGAAATAAGTTTAAATCTATTAAATCAAGAAATAAAGCCTAAATCAGTTGTAAGATGGCTAGGAATCTGGCTGGATTCAAAACTCAATTTTAAATCTCATATTCAAAAAAGAATGGCTCAAGCTGAAAGAGTTTTAAATAGTATAATACAACTTTCTAATACTGAAAGGGGTTTATCATTTCAAGCTATGAGACAGCTATACATTGCATGTATAGCATCTATTTCTGATTATGGTGTTCAGATATGGTGGAAGAACCAGAAACACTTCATAGATAAGTTTCAAAAATTGCAGAATACAGCTTTAAGAAGAATTCTGGGAGCTTTCAAAACCTCTCCATGTAGAGCTATGGAAATAGAAGCTTCTATATCACCTCCTGAAATAAGATTTGAGAAGATATGCAAGAATTATGCACTGAGAATCATGAAAATGCCAGATATTCATTCAATTAGAAAAAGAATATCTACATCTTATCCTCCAATTCAATCTGGAAATGACTTAGATTGGAATAGATATCTAGATTGGAATAGATATCTAGATTGGAATGAAAGTCAAGAAAATCAAGAAAATGAGAGAAATAGAAAAAAAATCCCTTCTCAACTATATAGAGTATGCTCAATGATTAAAAATGAGTTCTCCTCATTAAATATTGAAAAGATTGAACACAAAAAGCTATATTCATGGAAAGAAAAACTAGGCTCAATGATTTCAATTGAAATAAGCGCATTATCAAAACCAGAAGAAGCTGAGAATCATAGAAGAATAATAGAGAAATTTGATTTTAAAAAGTCAATTCTAATCTATTCAGATGGTTCAATGAATGAAAATAAAGGCCTAGGAGCTGGAATAGCATATACAGAAGATAATTACAAATATACATCAGATTCATGGAATATTGGAAATGAATGTGAAGTATTTGATGCTGAATTATATGCTATTATGAAAGCTTTTAAACTGATAGAAATAAAAGCTTCAAAAAGAAAAGATATGAAAGAAGCATGGATTTTTTCAGATAGTCAAGCAGCTTTGAAAAGAATTCAAAAAAATGAAATTCATAATGGTCAAATGAATATAGAAGTAATTCTAAAGATATGCAAAAGAATTCAATTAAAATATAAGACAAAGATATATCTGAGCTGGGTTCCTGCTCATATAAATATACATGGAAATGAGCTTGCTGATGAAGCAGCAAAGAAAGGAACAGAACTAAATATTGCAAGTTCAAAAATAGTTTCATGGTCTTTTATTAAAAGAAAGATAAAAGAGAATTGCTTAGAAAAATGGCATAAAATATGGGAAAAACAAAGAAAAAGTCCTCACTATCTTAGATTTGAAACTAAACCTAAATGGAAATCATGCTCTATTAAGTGCAAGAAGAAGCTTTTCTCCTCAATCATTCAATTGAAACTAGGTCATGGCTATTTCAAATCTTATTTGAAAAGAATATCTGATATTGAAAGTGAAAATTGTGAATATTGTGACTCTCTTGAAGACCCAGAACATATCTTAATGAATTGCTCATTAAATCAAGAACTTAGAGCTGAACTGAGATATAAATATAAGCTGAGAGAAATGAATATGAAACTACTATTTTCAACTGAAATAGGCAGTCAATATTTAATTGATTTTCTCAATGAAACTCAAATAGCTACTAGAAATCAATTCTATTTCAAAGATGAAAATATAAATGAATGAGAATCTGAAATATTCTTTATAAAAACTGCTAGATATTATATAATATCTCACTATTTCTTTTGTGTTAGAGTCTGTCTTTTATTTCCTTTGTATTCATGTCATGAGTTATTTTGTCTATCATTAATTTATTTTCTTTGTAATCACTTGAAAATTATATGAAAAAAGAGAATATAAATAATCTTTAAAGATATTTATAAATAAATAAAAAAAAAGAAAAATCAATTTGCTGACTATTCTGGGCTGGAATTCAAGTATTGCAAGTGCTATTTGTTTGAAGAAAAAATGTATAGTAATTAGTTTTAAAGTTAGAAAAATCCTGAGACTCTTTGAGTCTCAGGTAGATATCATAGTCTCTGACTGCATATATCTATAATGGAAGAATAATAATAATAATGTTTATAATAAATTGATTTAAATCATATTTATTATATATCTAGTTGTTGTTTTTTTCTTGTTGCAATATCTGTTTCTATGATATAATTTATTAAATATTTGATACCTGTTTCAGTTTGAAACAGAAATCTCATATTTATTTGATCTATATCATATTTTCTTTTCAAATCATTTCTAATAACAGAGTTTTTTAAGCAATTTATCAATAAATGTTCTGAATCTTTCAAACAATCACATATATCACAGTTTTGAGGTCTCTCAATTCCAAATTTCTTAAAATAGGAGTCAAAGTATCCATGACCAAGCTTCAATTGAATTATTGAAGAAAAGATTTTCTTTTTGCATTTAATAGAGCATGCTTTCCACTTTGGTTTTGTTTCAAAAACCAAGTATTTGATACTTAGTTTTTTTTTTTGAGTTACTCAATTTAAATTTCAATCTTTTAAGCATTTCTCTTTTACTTTTCTTTTTATAAATGTTCAAGATATTTTCTGTTTTTTCACTAACTCAATTTCTGTGCTCTTTTTTGCAGCTTCATCAGCTAGTTCATTTCCTTTTATATTCATATGAGCTGGGATCCAGTGCAAATGAATTTGTATATCTTTTAATTTTCTTATTCTTTTAATCAATTGATATACAGTTTCAATATGTATTTAATTTTCTTGAATCTTGTTTTTTTGAAATCTTTTCAAAGCTGCTTGACTGTCTGAATAAATTCATATCTCATTGATATCTGAATTTCTTGTCAATTGACTCATTGTCATTTTAAATGCTTGCATTATTGTATATACTTCTGCATCAAATACTTCCATTTCTTGACCCAGATTCCATGAATTGGTGAAGTATATATCTTTGTTTCTTGTATATGCTATGCCAGCTTCCAGATTATTTGAAGTATCATTTTTTGATTCATCAGTATAGATAATCAGAGCATTATTTATAATTTCAAGCTGCTTTAAATGTCTTTCTTGCTCATTTTCTTTAGATAATTCACTAATATCTATATCAATCAATGAATTCAGAGACTTTTTCCATGGATATAGTTGTTCAAAATCTAATTCTTCCACATTTAAATGAGGAAGTTCGTCTTTGATCATTGAACAAACTCTATATAACTGAGTTGGAATCTTTTTTACAGAATTTAGACTGGTTTCATTCCAATCTAAATATTTACTCCAGTTCAAATCAGTGCCTGTGTTCATGGGAGGAAATGTGAATGAAACTCTTTTTCTAATTATATGATTTTGATTTAATTTAATTATTCTCACTGAATAATTTCTGCACAGCTTGTCCAGCCTTATTTTAGAAGAAGAAATTGAGGTTTCAATTTCCATAGCTTTTATAGAGATGATTTTAAATGCTCCCAGCATTCTTCTTAAAGCTTTATTTTGCAGACTTTCATATTTATTTAGAAAGTTTTTCTGATTTTTCCACCATATTTGTGCTCCATAGTCTGAGATTGAGGAAATGCAGGCAATATAAAGTTGTCTCATTGCTTGGAAAGATAGTCCTCTTTCTGTATTTGATAATCTTAAAATGTTATTAAGATTACTTACTCTCTGCCTGGGCAAGTTTCTTTTGAATATGATAATTAAACCTCAGTTTTGAGTCTAGCCAAAATCCTAGCCATCTAACTGATTCTTTTGGATTAATTTGTTCATTTAGCAAGACTATGTGTTCATTTTTCTCATTTGACTTAGGAAAAAAGTGAATCAATTCAGTTTTATTCATATCAAACTGAATTCTATTCAGCTTCTTGAAGTCTATTCATGCAGTGTATTGTGTTCTCTTGTTCTTCTCCTTGGCAGTTCATGCTGATGTGGGCTTCCAGTTCATGACATTCTGTGATTCAGAAGAAGTCTGAGAAAGACTTTCTCAGAGTCTCTTAAGTAAGATATTTCAGTATCAACTCAGCTGACTTTTCTCAGACTTATTGAAGTTTTTCATGTGATCTGCAATTCTTTTCACTTAATTCTTGAATTCATCATAGAACTTCTTTTTATTCAAGCTCAAGAGATGTTTCTTTAGTTCTTGATTGAAAACTTCTTTCAGATAGTCTTTTTTAATTAAATCAGCTTATTCATGCTCATCAGTCTCTAGAAATAGTTGCTTCAGCTCAGTTAAGAGTTCATCAAAGCTTCTTTTTTCTTGTCTCAGTCTATTCAGTTTGTTCAAGGCTCTCTGCTCATAGACTGTGTCAGCAAATGTTGACTTCAGAAGCCCAAGGAACTCCTTAATGATAAATCTATTGATTTCAGAATATCAATTCACTCAAGAGTGAATTCTTGCTGATACTTTGTCTTTCAGTCTCTTAAAAGTATACCACACTTGAGCTTGTTCATTTTCAATAGTCTGTCCATCAATCATGATCTTGGCTTTGAGGTTACTGAGGAACTGTGAGAAATAGAAGAAATTATTACTGTTATAACAGATGAAGTCTGGAAGACTTGCTTTTAACTGTTTTAATTCAATAGAGAGAGAGATAGTGATAACTTCAGTTAAATCTGAAGTTCTGATAATTATTTATTGCTTCTTGAGTTCTCATCATTGATTCTGTAACTTCACTTGTTGAGCTGTCAGTGTGACGGGCTACGCCTGATTAATAGACCATTCCGCTACGCCCCCGCTACGCCTCTGAAAGCGTACACTCCATGGTTTTTCCGCTCCGAAAGCTCCGATTCCTGAACTAACCTCTTTATTGAAGCTTCTATTCTTCCGCTCAGAGCTTCACTCAGAGCTTCACTATGTACATGTATAAATCTCTGTCTCTGATGAATTTCTCTTCCTTTTCTCTTCTTTCCTTAACATTTTCTATTTTGTTATATAAGATCTATATTAGTGCCAAGCTCTTCAGTGTAGGTCTGTTACACTTAGAAAATGTTCATCATATTCTTATGAGGAATGATTATTCAATTATCTGAATGTGTAACAACATGTAGGAAATAAAGAAGATGACTAGCTAGCAGTCATCAGATCTCTACTAGATAGAAGAAGCTTGCTTGTCAATTGTCTTGACCCTGCAACTAGATCTCATGAAAGAGATATGTCAGTGAAAGACCCAAGAGTTCTGATACCCCAGACATATGAAGTTTTTGTACAAATACACTTCCTCCGAACCTGATGAATTCCTTAACACAGAGATGAAACCCCTAGTCCCAACATCTGAAGCAATCATGTCTGCTGACAACGCAGGCGAACCCTCAATGGCGAACTTCGCCAAGGTGCCGCCATGGCTTCAAACAATGTTGAAGCTGCAGCAGCAACAGATGGCTGATATGCACGCTAGTCACCAACAACAGCAACACCAGTATGAAGAAATTCAACACTTGTTGATTCAATGAGCAATCTCTGTTGAAACTACAGTTCTGACACTGACTGAGTCAATAATAAACCCTTCACACGCGGCATGATCACTGAAGAAGCGCCTCAGTATTTCTGCATATTTTGATGCTTCCGACCTCGCTTTCTATCCATCATGGAGACTAGATATGCTTGTGAAACTAAACATAGACAGAGACATCATTGGCTTGTTAATCAATCAAGATTGGTATATCAACAGTCAACTAAAAGATTGTGCTAAGCAAAAGTTCCATCTCTGAATAAAGATATGTGAACCAGCACTATATACTTCAGACAATGTCATCAAATATCTTGATGTTCTATTCAAAGATATCACCATGCAACAGAAAGTATTAGACTGGCTGCAGAGTGTCTGTTAAAGAAATATCTCTCTCATGACATTCATCTCTGACTTTGACACCAAGATTCTAGAAGCAGGTGGTCAACAATGAGAGAATCAAATGAAGATCAGTATACTAAAAACAGCTCTAGTATTTGAAATACTGCAAGCTCTAGTTAGTGTTGAAGAAGCTCTGACATATGAACCTTTTTGTATACAACTCTGAATCTTAGATGACTGTCTCATCAAGCTCAAAAGCATACAAGCTGGTGGCAGGAAATGTTACACCTCTGCTGCCAACACGCCTGCTCTGAAGAACAACATGAATGTCATGAACTGAGTAGACTTCAATGCTTATACACAAGCAAGAGTCTCTGCAGTCTGAACAGGCTTCTGAGTCCCTGGGATTGCTTCTGAAGATGCAGCTGACTGACGCCAACAAGGGGTTTGCATCAACTGCAACCAATCAGGTCATATCGCCTCTGACTGCTGCTCTGCTTACCTCCCCCCTCGCACAATGAATAGACTGTTGCCAGCAATCCGTGCCAACCACGCCGTAGTGGAAGAAGATTCAGACAACAGCTATGAAGACACTCTGACCGGAGAATCCAAGCAGGGAAAAGACTAGCTTCTGTGAAAACTTGCAAACAGAAGCTCAAAGAAATCAGATAACAACAATTTGAAGAAAAGATGACAATGAACACAATTCTTGTATCTACTGTGGTAAATAGCACATATAATATGAATGCCATGGTAGACAGCAATCAATGTCATTACACAATGATTAAATCTTCAGTCATAAAACTCTGTAATCTTCAGTGTATTCTTTTACTGAAACCTCGCCTTCTCGCAGAGTTCGACGGCCCTAGAGACGTCTGCACCCGTTATATGATGAAACTAGACATAGATGTCAGAGGACATCAACACAAGAATACTTATGTGTACAAAGTTGATAATCTTGACTATAATCTCATGCTAGGACTTGCCTGGCTATTCAAGAAAGATGTCTTACTGAACACATGAAACAGAAGCCTCATTTTCTCTAATAATAATCACATGCATGAAAATGATGTTCATAATATCATGAATCTTATACAAATTTCTGCTAATGCTTACAAACTTCTCTGAAAGAACTCCCAACAAAATCACAGACAGCAGAACTGTGTAGTGATATACTCTGCTAGCTTGACAGATATCAAAAAAGCCCTCAACAAACTTATCTGTATGATATAAACAGACTCTCTCATGAAGCTCTCACAGCAGTATCATGAATATCTAGACATTTTCTGACAAGACAACACTGAGAACCTACCATCTCTACAAGAACCAGAAGTAGATCACTGAATTGAGCTTGAGAAGAAGAATGACAAGAACTCTGAACTCTCTTGAGACTCTTTTTATAATATGTTTCAAGATGAACTTCTTCTTCTTTGTAAGATTCTCAATAATCTACTAGATAAAGAGTTCATACAAGTTAGTAACTCATCTGCTGCAGCCTCAATTCTCTTTGCAAAGAAAGCAGGCGGGGGACTCCAATTCTGTGTAGACTACTGAGAATTGAACTGTCTTACAAAGAAAGACTGTTACTCACTATCACTTATCAATGAAACTCTCACTCATATCAGACATGCTCAATGGTTCACAAAATTGAACATTGTTGCTGTCTTCCACAAGATCTGCATTGCAGAAGATGATGAGTGATTAACAGCATTTCAGACATGATATGGCCTCTTTGAATGGGTAGTCACACCCTTTGGACTAGCTAACGCCCCAAGTATGTTCCAGAAGTACATCAATTGGGTATTACAAGACTTTCTCAACAAATTCATGTCTGTCTATTTGAATGATATCCTCATCTTCACTGACAGTTCCTGAAGAGAACACCAAGAACACATACAAAAAATTCTACAACAACTTCAAGAAGCAGGCTGTTGGGATTCGCCAAACATCACTAATATGAATGTTCCATGGCATGATATTACTGGCCCATAAATCGGCGAACCACGCTCATTCGCTTATTAGCTCGCACATTACAAACGAGCCCTTTTTCTATAAAAAACCATAGCTAGCTAGATATATTATTACTGAAATTGAAGAAGGAATGATTATTGGCAATATAACAGATATACTAAATTCAATAGTTATGAGCCCGGAGACATTCTGAACAACACCCACAATATATTCAATTCTTACCTGTAAACCTACCCGTTTACGTATAAACCACCCGTAAATCTACCCATTTACGTATAACTACCTGTATACCTACCCATATACGTATACCTACATCGTCCGACTAGCTGTCATGGCAGATTCAAACAATATTATCAACCCAAAAGCCATACAGCTGTCCTCATCAAAAGACTGGAAGCTGTGGTATGCATATATCATGCAGATGACTAAATTCTCCAAAGTCCAAGATTTTGTAGATGTTAAAAAACCGGATTGTATTGACGATCTTATGGAGCCGATGATGCCAGAACCGGAAGGTCGTATGCTGGAGGACAAGACTGAATGGGAGATGAACATGACTATATGAAAGATAAAATTAGCAGAGTATGAAAAATTGAGAAAAGGAATGAAGAAGATCAGTGACTTGATATGAAGAACTGTATCATCAGATGAGATGCAGCAATGCCCAACTGGCTCTGATACAGATGTGAAAGACATTCTCAAAGCTCTCGAAGCACGCCTGTCCCCCACTGTATCAACCCGCCAATATGATGTTCGTATGAAATATCTGGCTCTATGCAAGCCGCCGAAAAATCGAGGAATCGAGAAGTGGCTGGACCAGTGGTCGCAAATACAGGCAGACATGATAGATGCGAACATCGCCGGTCAATTCAACATGAATATTGATTTTATCAATGCAAATTTATCAATCAATTCAGGATATGCGGAGGCTTGGGCTAAAACTGTACATCAAGATGGAGACTCCATTGATTTAGTTAGCATGATCAATGACTTCAAAGAACACTATAAAGAAATGGAAGTCCTCAAAAATGATTACCTCGCCACCAATTTCGCCACACTCAATGGAAGATCCGCAGCACGTTCGCCAGGACACCGGCCCGCAGGAGAATGCCTGTGTGGAAGTCAACATAGCTGGTCTAGATGCTATTATCTCAATCCATCAAAACGACCCACAGGATGGAAGGAAAATGCAGATCGAAGATTAAAGATGAATAAAGCCTTGAAGAATGAAGATCTGAAGCAGAGAGTGAATGCAGCCATTTCAAAAGCTTCATCTGTAAACAAGGATATGGCTGATGAGGATGCATTTGAAGGCATGATATTGAAGAAAGAACATGCATCAAATGAAGCCAAATCTCCATCCCCATATCTTGATCTTCGTTCCATGGAACATTCAATGAAAAAGATGGCAATGTCGGCCAATAACCCACATGAATACCTTCGAGACTCATGGATTTTCAATACTGAAGCTGAACAACATATATGCAATAATCAATCACAATTTCTAATCTTTGAACCGGCGTACACGGAAGTGTATACTGGAGACTCAACTACTCGAGTAGAAGGATATGGGTCAGTATACACATATATGGTCAATGAGGCTGGAAAGGAATTCAAAGTTACTCTGAAAAAAGCTGCGTACATTCTGAATGCTCACACCAATATCATCGCGTGGAAGCCCTGCTATCATATAGAGGGCATATATTTTGATGAAAAGACATTTAGACTGTGTAAATTAAAGAATGATCATGTGTTCGCACGTTTGAAGGTGTTTGGGGGTCTTTTGATCGCTGAATATAGAAGTGGTGAAAAGGGTGTTTTTGCGGCCACCATCAATGGAAGCCCCAATGCGGCCAGTAATGCGGCTGTTGCACCCATGGCCATTAACAATGAATCCACCAAACCTTCAAGAATCCGCCCTTCGTACGCGCCAAAAATATCCGTAGCTGACAATGATGTATGGCACAGACGCCTAGGTCATCCTTCAAAGCTCGCCATTAAAAAGCTCATGATTGATGCAACTGGCGTTCAAATCACCGACCTAGAAACCATGGATGTTTCGAAGGAATCGGCGACAAAACCATTATGTGAACCATGCCAGCTAGGAGTCACCAAAAATCAAATATCTCGCCGTGCCCATGTATGATCCCAAATACCATTCGAGCGTCTGCATGCGGATATTATCCAGGGCCCATCTCAATGTTATAATGGAGAACGATGACTCATCCATTTTGTATGTGACTATCTTTGCTTCCATATTGCCATTACTGCTGTCTGAAAGACCGCAATCTGAAAAGCTTTCATTAAAGCTATAGTGTGAATAAAACACCAGTTCAACTGCTAGATCAAGATCATTTGCATTGACAATGAAAGAGCAGTTAAAGAAACAGATGAGTTCAAAAACTGAGCTGATGAAGAAGATTTAGAGTTGAAATACTCTTCTGAATATCTTCATGAGCAGAATGGTGCCGCAGAGCGTGCAGGTGCCATATTAATTACAAAAGCCAGGACTCTACGGATTGAATCCAAGCTGCCCCAATCCCTCTTTCCAGAAATAGCCATGGCAGCTGTATACTTGACGAATCGTACACCGACCTGGTTTCAATCTGATGAAATTGCTCAGTGGTCTGAAAAACAGGGGGAGGAAAGAGATGAAGATCTATTAAACACACAGAATATATATATATATATCAGATCTTTGCAGATTTGAATAATCAACTGCTCCCTACGCCTATGGCCACACCTGAACCAGATGCTAGTACGCCGCAATCTCATGCCATTACGCATACATCTACGGATAATCACACGGATAGCACTACCCCTATCCGAAACACGGCACCCAGAGCAGCCGATATAAGCTCTGAGTTTAGCGAATCAAATATCATAGCAGGAGGCCGAAGAATCTGAAATCGCTGAAATACACACAATAATGCAGTCATACAAGCCAAAGATCATCTGTACAATATGATCAATGCTGCATTCACCACTGCCACTGTCATTGATTCCGCTAATAATAAAAATAAAATCACCACAAAAATCCATCGATCTAAGCTGCCAAATCCGCCAAATAACTGGCAAGAGCTTGAAAAACATTCATATAATGAAGACTTTACAATCACTGCAAAACAGAAATGGGAAACAATAACTGTGCTGAATACATATGAAATAACTAGCAGACTCAAGAAAGAAGTCTTTGTGATTCCATTGAGATGGATGTTCACATACAAATTTGATGACAATGAATATCTTGCAAAGTTTAAAGCTCATATATGTGTATGTGAAGATCTCCAACCACCCACAGATCTCAATACTAAAGCTCATACACTGGCCGCCCGAGATCTTTGTATACTGTTAGCCCTCACTGCAGCATTTGACCTAGATGCCGAACAATTAGATGGAATCAATGCATTCATAAACAGTGAGATTGATGAGCTAGTATACATGAAACTATCAGATGAATGGTGGAAACTGAAGAGAGTATGAAACCTCAAACAGAAGATTCATATCTTGAAGCTTTTACAGGCCCTTTACAGGCTACGCAGGTCCTCATTACTATGGCTAAATGAGCTCTCCACTACCCTCCGCGGATTCAGATATACTGCAACACCTGAAGATCGCTGCCTATTCTCCAATGATCAATTGATTATATTCTTTTATATTGATGATATAGTCATCCTTTCAAGACCGGACAATTATATGAAACAAGATACACTGATTGCAGATCTCAAAAGAGTGTACAAGATTCATCATATAGAAGATCTCAAATGGTTTCTCAACATGCAAATCATTAGAGATCGGCCGAATTGGAAGCTTTGATTATGCCAAGATGCCTATATTGATAAGATCATACACACATATAACCACACACATGCCTGTAAGGCATATACACCCCTATCTGGAACACCATTGGAACCGTATAAGGATATCGCTACCCCGAAGGAGATCCATTACTATCAACACCACATTGGTTCATGCATATATGCCGCAGTCATGACCCGCCCCGATATCATGTATGCAGTAGGTAAACTCACCACATTCATGACCAATCCGTCCGAACACTATTCTGCTGAAATCGATCGGGTAATCTCATATTTGAGAGACACCAAGAACCTCGCCATTCTCTATGAAGAATCCATTGATAATGCCATGCAGATGAATATGAAGCCGGATGTGGTGGAGATCGCCAGCAATGCATCTTTTGTGAATAATGCCAATCAATGTTCTACACAGGGATATTTATTCAAATTGTATGGAGGAGCCGTGAATTGAAAGTTCATGAAGCAGACTGTAATAACAATCTCTATCACTGAAGCTGAACTTATCACTATATCTCATGCTGGAAAGAAGTCAATCTGGTGGGAACAGTTCTTCAAGCACATTAATTTCGACCCAGGCCATAAGATTCACATTCAATGTGATAATCACCAAACCGTCAGCATTCTTATGCGAGAAGATCCATCCATTACATCAAAGCTCTGCCATGTGGATATATATGGCAATTGACTCTGAGAACGGGTTCAAAAAGGGGATATAATAATTGAATGAGTCCCCACGACCACCATGCCCGCCGACGGATTCACCAAGGCCCTTCCACCCCAAAAACATGAAGATTTCATTGAATTGATTGATTTGAAAAATATTACAGATCTCATGACTAATCAATTCAAATAAGTCATTCTCTTATATTATATTTCATTTTTTACACACAGATTGACATCTATTTCCTTAACCTTCTTATAGGTTTTATATTGCCTAGTTTTATGCTGTTTTTGCAGCTTCATTACACTCTTTTTATTCGTTTTCTTCGCTGAAGGGGGTATGTTGGGATTCGCCGAACATCACTAATATGGATGTTCCATGGCATGATATTACTGGCCCATAAATCAGTGAACCATGCCCATTCGCTTATTAGCTCGCACATTACGAACGAGCCCTTTTTCTATAAAAAACCATAGCTAGCTAGATATATTATTATGAAAATTGAAGAAGCAATGATTATTGGCAATATAATGGATATACTAAATCCAATACAGGCTTACTGATAGACATTGACAAATATGACTTTGAAGTCAAGACTACAAAATATCTAGGTTTCATCATAGAAGCTGACAAAGATGTTTGAATGAATTCTGAGAAGGTCTCTGCCATTCTTGAATGAAAGGCTTCACAAACTGTGAAAGACATGTGTAGCTTCATCAGATTTGTCAACTTCTATCAACAGTTCATACAAAACTTCTCAGATATCACCCAATCACTCACTGAATTAACTAGGAAGGATTCAGTGTTTCACTGATCAGCAGACACCGACGCCGCCTTCATACATATGAAGAAGATGTTCATCAGCACACTCTTATTAATAACATTTGACTCTGATCATGATACAGTTGTAGAAGCCGACTCCTCTGGTTATATTATCAGTGAAGCTATACTACAGTATAATGATGAAGGTGTTCTACAACCATGCACCTTCATGTCTAAGAAAATGAACCCTGCTGAGTGCAACTATGAGATCTACAACAAGGAACTTCTCACAATTATACACTGTCTAGAAGAATAAGATTCTGAACTTTGCAGTGTACTCAAATTTGAAATAATCATGGATTATAAGAATCTCAAGCACTTCATGACTACTCATAAGCTAATGAAACAACAGATGCAATGATCTGAACTACTGAGTCACTTTCACTTCACAATACACTACTGCTCTGATAGCTAGAACTCTATGACAGATGCTCTATCATGACAAGAACAGAATATGCCTTCTGACACAGCAGACACCTGCTGAATCAATCATGAACACCAACTTCTAGATCTGAAAATATTAGTTAGCCAGAACAAGACAGTGCATGGCATGATCTGTGCTTTTCTGATTAAAATACTCTCTCTACAAATCATCTTTGACACCTCAGCTCTCTCTGACGCCTCAGCTCCCTCCACCTCTTTCAAAATGTCACTTGACAAACTGTGATGTACTTCAGCTCTGACAGACAAACTCCTCTGACTTCTTATCAAGAACATACACCAAGGGGCACCTCAAATTTCCCCAGAACTACGCATGAGAATCAACATTTCAGAATACTCAGTTAATAATAACAGCACTCTTCACTTTCATGACTGACACTGAGTCTCACAATCAGAACCTCTATGCACTCAGATCATGCAAGAAATGCACAACTCATGTATAACTGATCACTCAGACTGTGAACAACTATACTAAATGATCTCTCAAGAATTCTACTGATCTGAGATATCAAACAGTATTCAACACTTTGTCTGAAACTGTAATCACTGTTTCTCTGTCATCTCATGAAAAGATCATAGAAAAGGACTTCTCAAATCACTCAACATTTCTGACAAAATCTGGTAGAATGTAGCTATCAATTTCACCATCAACCTCCCCGAAAGCAATGGTTGTAAGAATGTGTTGGTAATTGTTAATCAATTAAGCAAGAGTGTGATATTAGAACTCTGCAAGAAAATGAATACTGAATAAGTTACTGAAGTCTTTCTACAAAGCTCATTCTACTGAATGCATGGCTTATCAAGGTCAATAGTATTGAATTGAGATCATCAATTTGTAGAAACTCTCTGAACAAGAATTTGTCAGATTCTCAAAATCACACACTGTCTGTTGACTGCCTATCACTCAGAGACTGATGGCGCATCAGAGTGAACAATTCAAACAGTGAAGAATTATCTCTGCAAGTTCTGCAACTACTCACAGAATGACTGGCATGACCTCCTTCTGCATGCCAAAGTTGCTATTAACAGCTGAGACACAGTCTTAACAGGCATGAGCTCATTCTTTCTTACACATGACTATTACATGGAAATACTTGATCTTCTAGAATTCACACAGCTCACACTGAATCCTCACAGTCCAGTCCAAATCGCGGACAATATAGTAATGAAGCTCCAAGACACCTGTGACTGGGCAGAAGCCTCCATGGTGAGCATGAAGCAGAACCAAGAAGATCAAGCTAATGTACAACAAGACTCTGCTGAACAGTATAAGATAGAAGACCTCATGTGATTAAACCTCAGAAACATACAAATCACACACTCATCATGCACACTAGATTACCACCATGCGAAATACAAAGTTGTGGAAGTTCTAGACAGCCACAACTATCATCTTAACACTCTGTCTGGAATCCACAACATTTTTCATACAAGCTTGCTGCACTGTGCTGCCACCGACCCATTCCCTTCTCAACTGACGTCCGACTGGCAACCGCTAGGGATCATAGGAGAAGACAATGAACTTGAATGAGAGATAGAAGACATTCTAGATGAAAGACCTTGTGGCCACAGCCGACAATATCTTGTGAAATGGGTCAGCTATGATCGCCTGACCTGGACCCCAGACTCCGCGCTGTCCGAAACAGCGGCCCTTGAACGATGGGAACAACGCGCCCACAACTCTACCACTTAACCCTCACTCTGCGAAAGGGGGGGCTAATGTGACAGGCTACGTCTGATTAATAGACCATTCTGCTACACCCTCACTACATCTCTGAAAGTGTACACTCCATGGTTTCTCCGCTCCGAAAGCTCCAATTCCTGAACTAACCCTCTTATTGAAGCTTCTATTCTTCCACCCAGAGCTTCACTCAGAGCTTCACTGTGTACATGTATAAATCTCTGTCTCTGATGAATTTCTCTTCCTTTTCTCTTCTTTCCTTAATGTTTTCTATTTTGTTATATAAGATCTATATTAGTGCTGAGCTCTTCAGTGTAGGCCTGTTACAGTCAGTCTTTTCTTCATCTGGAGAAGCTCCGCGAGCTTCTCTCTAGTGAAATTGATGATTATTTCTTTGTTCTGTAATTCATGACTGCTTGTGCTACTCTGTCATACTGTGGTGGGGAATCTCGGCGTGGTATTACTTTTCGCCGAGACCGCCTCATATATTTGTTTGGCATGGCTGCCTCATATTCCCATTATCTTTTGACACACGTGTGGATTCGGCGAAGATTGATTGTACGCAGAGCAGTGAGATTGCTCCTTTTTGATTGTGTGATTTGATATGTGATTGATTGCTTGTTCTTCTTCTATATTTGAATCTCCTACGTGTTCTTTTGTATTGCTATTTGGATAGCTCGTTGAATAGAATATTGTATACACGGCGAACTTACCAACCTCCTTACAATCCCGCTGCTCCTGCCCACGTGCCGCCAAAAGCGCACAACCCCTTATTCCACTTCATTGGCGTCCCTGGGAAGGCAATTCAAAATGGATGGGCAGGTGGTAGCTACGACTGATATGATTTCTCTCAACATTTTGTCTTTTCTGCTTTTGTTGAGCATTCTTTTCAATAGTGTTCATTTGTGGAAGCCTCTGATTGGCCGATATGGCCGATATCGACAGTGGATAATGAAGGATGCGAGCGAACGCCCCACTGATAAGCTCAATTTGAATACCCATACCCCTATTCAACAAATGAAAGAAGAGAGAAATGTTGAGAAAAGTGATAAGAAAAAAGACCTTCAGCAAAAAGATCTAAAGTGGATGTTGAAATTCCTTCTCTTTCTTGAGGATTTGAGATTTGAATATAAAAAGGATATTGATATTGATAGTATTGTTGAACTCTTTCTCTTATGTGAACAGAAGTCTTTTGTGCGTTCCTTTCTTTCTCAATATATGTCTTCCAAGCATTCTCGGTCGGATTCTATTGCCCATCGTCAAACTCAGTCAGGAAAGGTCTCTGCAGCGCCCCCGAAAATAGAAGTTAGCAAAGAGAAGACAGAAGCTAGCAAAGAAAAGATGACTACACCCACTACTACCTCGTCCGGTCAGCCGACTCCCAATAGTGGACTGCCATATCAACGTCTTGTCATGCCGATGCCGATTCCTGGAGCACCTGGAGCCCCATTCTTTGATGGGAGAAACATTACTGCTTTTGTTGATCGATATGAGGCAATGTGCACCTTGCATTTCGTTGCAGGAATCGATGCTCTGGCGGTATTACGGAACTATTGTACCATGGAACTGCAGGGCCATATCGATCAGCTTGTCTTGGATCATAAGACATGGGAAATGGTTAAAAAGCAGTTGCTTGCCGATTTCTGGCGCGAAGATGCTCACCAACAGATGTATAATCAATCTTACCTCCATGCATTGTGCAACAAAACCCATTCTACCAGCCAGGAGATCCTCGTCTACTGCCGTCAATTCCGCGCAGTTGCGATGCCTCTCATTTGCAAGAATGAATTGCAACAATCTCTTGCTTGTATCTGGTTTCTTCAAGGACTTTCAGAAGGTATTCGTGAAAAAGCTTTCCGCACTGCTGGATTTGATAAGGTTAGTCAATCTGGATGGGAACTGCCGAAGATCTGCGATGCTGTGTCTCAAATGCAGAAGACAAAGGAAGAGATTGCACGAGTTCTGGCACCTGATGTTTTCCCCAACTCTATTCCATCGATGCAGCCGTCTGCTCAGCCCGTGTTTAATCCGCCCACATTGAATGTGCCTGTGCCGACCGCTTCGGCGATGCCTGCTCCGGATGCGAAAACACAGAATCCGAGTGATAACATTCTTGAGAACCTTGTCAACCGAATGGACGCGTTATCTCTGGCGATCGCTGGCATTCAAAACCAGGGAAACATGCAGCAAAATGTGACTGCTCCAAAGGTTCTTCTTACTCGAGGACGTGATCCTGCATTGGATTTGCCAAATGTGTCTTACTATGGAACTCAACGTGGACCTGGAGGCCCGTCTCGATCTCGATCTGGAAGCTTTGTTCAATACGATCGACCGCCGATGTCATGCTGGGGTTGCGGAGATTCAAACCATATGCTTCCAAATTGCTTAGCAATCGGCCGGCTCATCGATCAGGGCAAGATTCATCGGAATATGATTGGAGAATACTATGAGGGTAATGTGATGAGAAAAGGCCCGAAGATTGCTGTCAACCGACTTGAGCCCCATATTGTTACAATTGAACGACTTTTGAAGCAAATGGCTGCACCGCCGACTGTCCCAACCGCGGATAAACTTCGGAATGATGGTAGTATCCGGGTATTTCCTGACGGATCCCCGATGCCATCGGTGAATGCCGTAAGCATATGTGATATTGGATTTGATAGTGGCCCTGAGGAAGGTGATATGACCGATAGTGAGATGGAGGAGATTGTTAGTGTAATGGCTGCTTCCACTTCTACTGAGAAGGATAAGGCCTCTTCTATGAATAAAAATCAAGCAACGCTTTCCGGACGAATTGAGAAGGAGAAGAGACTGCCAACAACACATTCTCGGCGCAATGGCAGGTATTCAGATGGGAAATCAGTTTCTTTTGCTCAAGATGTGATCTCTGCTTCACAGGAAGATGATGAGGATGATAATTCTCAACCTCTCCATGATGAACAGCTTCAGGGCGGAAGTCCAAAGCTCGGAGACGGTGGAATTGTCCCAGATTCAGAAATGGCAGATGCTCCGCAGATTCAGAAGAAAACTGTTCTCTGCAGGCCTCGGAAACTCAAAGGGCCAAAGCTTTCTGCAGAAATGAAGAATAAAGACAATATGGCGATCGCGACGCGGCGAATATTTGAGAAGATCATGCGCCAAGAAATCGGCGGAATTCAGATTAAAGATCTCATGGCATGCTCCACCCAACTCCAGCACATGTTCTTTCAAAATCTTCCCATCGAAGTTCAACAGCATATGATTCGGGATGATGCAGCCACCGTTGCCCTGGTTCAACCTGGCACTTCTGTTGCTGAGTATAATCCTCGTTGGAATCTCGTTTCGGTTGGACACATCAAGTTCACTGTCGGAATTGGAAAGGGGGAAACTGAGGCGATATTTGATGGAGGTGCGGAAATTAACTGTCTTGTTGAAAGAACTGCGTTAGATCTCGGTCTCATCATTCAAAGGGATGCTGTCAAACCTATTCTTGGAGCTGGGGGTCAGCAGAGTGGTGTCATTGGAATCTGCAAGGATGTTCCTGTTCGCCTTGGATCTGTTATGGTGCCTCAGACATTCTTCATCATGGAACGCGGTTCTCATGATTGCATTCTCGGCCGACCATATGAAAACGCGACGCGTTTGGCAAGAACTACAGATAACAAAGGCGGTGTTCTTGTTCACGTTTTTGATCCGAAGGATGAGAAGAATCAGGTGTCTTTTCTTGGTTATTCTCCCGGCGACCATGGAGATCGAAAGTTAGATGATCTTCGTGGCAAAGTGCAGACTTTAAACTAGATATGCTGAGTCCGATTGATCTTTGCGATGTTGAATGTGGTGGGCAAAGAAATGATATCAGATTCAGCGATCGCGATGTGGATAGCGGGGCAAATATTCTGCCGTGTTTTGAAAGCGGTGTGGGTGCGTCAGCCAATCAGACTTTTGGCGGCCCCGGGCCGCCAAAAGATTCAGCCAATCAGAGAACGCCGCCCCAAAACGCCCGAGAACCTCACAGGTTTTTCCCCGCCATCCTACATCAACAATTTTACCCGTCTACACATTCATCTTTTCCTTTCTCTAATTATTCAATATCCGAATCACGCCGTGTTCGTGGTGTGCAGCTTCATGATTTGTCTTTATATGCTTCTTCACGATCTTCTCCTCGATCGCGCGGTCCAGTCGTTGCGACATTATACAAGCGAAAAGCCGATAAGATTCAACCTCTCGATGTGCCAACTACAGGTGGCGGGATTCCCGGCGGAACAGATAAGTGGAGAGAAATTCGCCAACAATGGTTCAAAGACAATGTGATTCCGGAGCAGGATCCGCCTTCGCCCTACGATCATTTCATTACACCCCGTTTCTCCGATTGCCCGCGAGGTTCGCGACTCACAGAGGAAAGGATCAAGAATCTGCGGATCGGATCGATGCTCACCCCACAGGAACGCGAACTTTTGATTGAGATTCTGCTTAGAAGAGAAAAAGCCCTCGCGTGGAGTTTTAAGGATTGCGGAACGCTTGCAAAAGAAGTCTCTCCACCTGTCAAGATTCGCGTTGCTCCGCATAAAGCATGGCAAGCGGCAGGATTTCCTATTCCTCGAAAGCTCGTCCCTACAATCATCAATATGCTTCGCGAACGCGTTGATTCTGGAGTTTATGAACATTGCCATGGTCCGTATCGAAATAAGTGGTTCCTCGTCAAGAAGAAAGAAGCTGGGAAATATCGCATTGTCAACGCGTGCATGGACATGAACGCTGTCACTATTCGCGATGCGTATATTCCACCTAGTGCGGACGCGTTTGCTGAGGATTTCGCGGGAATGAAGATAACGAGCATGATGGATTTCTTTTCTGGATATGATCAAGTTCCTTTACACGAAGACAGCCGAGATATGACAGCTTTCCTTACCCCGATCGGGTTGCTTCGTCAGACAGCACTGCCACAAGGCGCGACGAATTCTATTGCGCAGTTCTGCCGAATCATGGCACGCATTCTTCGATCGAACATACCGCATCAAGCAGACAATTTTATGGATGATATTGGTGTGAAAGGCCCGCGGACGCGTTACAATGATGAAGAAGTGATGCCAGGTATTCGGAAATTTGTCCTGGAGCATCTGCAAAACTTAGATGCCACCCTCATCAGCATAGAACTCGCGGACACGTGTATCCAGGTTGGAAAGTCAGAATTCGCCTGCTCCGGTATGGTTCTAGTCGGATATGTTGTGGATGCTGACGGCAGGCGCCCCGAAGCTGCGAAAATCGTCAAAATCGTTGAGTGGCCGGATCCGACAGATGTCACGGGTGCCCGAGCTTTCTTAGGTGTTTGCGTTTACTATGGAATATGGATTCCGAATTTCGCTATCATTTCTATACCTATCTATATTCTATTCAAGAAGAACATTCCTTTTACCTGGGGTCTTGAACAAGTGAATGCAATGGCAATTTTGAAGAATGCCCTGACAACTGCCCCTGCACTTTGCTGCATTGATTATTCTGAAGATGCCGGTGATATCGTGATGGCCACGGATGCCTGTCTTGAAGGATGGGGTGGAACGCTCAGCCAACGGGATAAATTGAATGGAAAGCTACACCCTTGCCGATATGAGAGCGGAATCTGGAGCCCCGCCGAAGCAAAATATGATGCAGGAAAGCGAGAATGCCGCGCTGTGCTCAAGATGCTAAAGAAATGCCGTTATTACCTGTATGGCGTTCACTTTATTCTGGAAACCGACGCGAAGACTCTAGTGGCACAGCTCAATCGATCTGCCACTGACCTGCCTGGTGCTCTCGTTACTGGCTGGCTTGCCTGGATTCGGATGTTTGATTTCGAAGTTCGACATGTGCCTGGTCGGAAGCATACTGCTGCAGATGGGCTATCTCGTCGACCTCCTGCTGAGGGTGAGGTTCCTGAGGATCAAGATATCGATGATTTCATAGATGCAGAACTCAACTATATTAGTGTTGCATCTTTGACGGTTCCTGATTTCGATGTCAGCGGCGTGGATGCTTCCGAGTCATCGGGTGTGCGTGTTCTTTCGCCTGATTATTCTGATCGCAGCGAATCAATTGCGAGGTTTCTCACCACCATGAAGCGGCCGGATGATATACCACGTTCCGTCTTTTCTAAATGGCGCAAGCATGCACTTCGATATATCGTCCAAGGTCAACATCTATTCCGACGATCAGGCAAGGGAATTCCTCTGAGACGCGTGGTTGATAACTCATCTGAGCAAAAGGATATCGTTGCTCGGATGCATGATGAATCTGGTCATAAGGGCCGCGAGGCCACAAACCACAAGATCACGCAGCGATATTGGTGGGAAGGTATCTGGAAAGCCGTCAAGAATTATTGCAAAAGCTGCACAGTGTGCCAGCTGAGGGATGGCGCTCGCTTGGAAGAACCACTATATCCAACAAGCCGCAATTATCTATGGGACAAGTGGTGTATCGATGTTGTCAAGTTTCCGAAGAACCGAGGCAAGCGATGTGCTGTTATTGCTCGGAATGATCTCACTGGCTGGGTGGAAGGCCGCCCTCTCGCTCGTGGAACAGCTGAGAACGTGGCGCAATTCATCTATGAGAATATCATTTGCCGACACGGCTGCTTTCGGGAATTAGTGTGTGATGGCGGGCCGGAGAATCAAAAATGGACTAAGATTCTCACCGCCAAATATCGTGTTAATCAAATAACCATCTCACCATACAATGCGAAGGCTAATGGCATGGTCGAACGCGGTCACCGCCCGATATCCGATGCGCTTTCAAAGCTAGCTGCAGATGGAAGAAGCTGGGTTAATCATTTCCATTCTGCGCTATGGGCAGATCGCGTCACCATTCGGCAATCTACTGGTGAAACCCCGTTCCGCCTGCAATATGGCTACGATGCTATCCTTCCAATAGAGCTTGACGTTCCAACTTGGCAAACACTTCCCTGGCAGACAGTGCAATCCCGTGCTGATTTGATATATATGCGTATTCGACAATTGGAAAAGAGAGATGAAGATCTGGAGGAGGCCGCTCATCACCTGCGCCGTGCGAGAGAGAAGAACCGAGATCTATTTGATGAAACTAAGCAATTAGTCCGAGAACCATTGCAGATAAGTGATTTGGTGCTTTTGCATGATACCAAGCTAGAAACGTCCTATTCTGCCAAGCTCAACTTCCGATGGCTGGGCCCGTATCGAATCCGAGAAGCAAACCATGAGAAAGGGACCTATCATCTGGAAGAGCTGGATGGTTCGCCGTTTCGAAATACTACTGCAGGTAATAGGTTAAAAAGGTTCTATCTCCGAGACAATCAAATGCCGGTTGCAGAGAATAATATCAAT